>CM055206.1:18804605-18807105 GCA_029224185.1 Karalla daura | reverse complement strand
GTAAAACCCATATTTTACTTCAACTTTATCCGTATAATGACGCAACAGAGACGCCTGTTTTGAGAAACCAACATCATCAATTCCATTAATAAATGTTTCCGACATTTCCTTGAACATTGAAGGCAGCACGTCTTCCGCGCTGCTCGATGGAACTCGTAGTCTTTATTGCGCCGCCCGGACTACAACCGTTCCGGTCCGTCAGCAACAATATTCCGACCTAAAACATGATTCACTGCGATGTGATTTTTCGCTGAGAGCATCTCGAAATGTCACGATTTCTCGCCTTGTTTCGACTGAATCCAACCTGACCGACACGTGACAGAAACAGAGCAGTCGGAACATCGCTGTTTGGTTTGAGGAGATGTCGCAGAGGGAGCAGAGGTGGCGAAGGAGGCCGGGCTCCGCAGTACTTACGTAAAGAGGAGCCTCTCGTGGAGGACACTGGAACCACGACGAGAGGCGTAAGAGAAGAGCAGAAGATGTCAGCTGCTGTCGTCCGACATCGTTACTGGTGTCCTTGTTGTTGTTGTTGTTATCGCTGCTGCTGCTGTTGTTGTTGTTCCATGAGGTGAAAGAGTCAAAGCTGTCAGAGGAGAAAGAGCTGAATAGTAGCGGTGAGGTGAGAGGAGGGGGTCCAGCTCTCTCTCCCTCTGTGTGTGTGTGTGTGTGTGTGTGAGTGAGTGAGACAGAGAGAGAAAGAGAGAGAACGTGGGAGAGAGAGGTAGAGGGAGTATGTGTGTGAGAGAAACGTGTATAAGAAAGATAATACGCGTGTGTGTATGTGTAGTAGTCAACTTCGATTTGTGTTTAAGCACAACGATTCATATGGAAATAAAGAGTTAAAACCCTCCTGTTTACTGTGTTTTATTTTTTAATTGATCACAGAATCATCATCAGTGATGTGGTAATGTGCATTTCTCTTTTAACTGACCTGGTTTGTTTCACTATTCATTCATTCAGCTGATGTATAGAGACTTTACTGATCCCTCCGTGAGTTTTAGCACGTATAGTTCATAGATGGAAACACTGACAAAACAAACAAACAAACTGATGGATGTGTAGTATGACTAGTACTGTAGACCACTGACATGAGGAAGTTCATTCTTTGTGGGCTGATAATGTGTGTGTGGGTGTATAAATGGTTTCAATCAAGCATTTCAACAAGAGCTGCCCAGCTGTTATAAAACCTTTATTGTGCAGAGGAACAGGGAAATCAAACTGAAGCATTCAATGACATCGATCACACGGGAGGCAGAAACAAAACAAACTTGTGAAGTTTGAGGGTGTGTGGGTCTGCGGCTGCGTCCGGTTCAGGTTTGACCTTGTTGGAATTTGAACCGAGAGGCCAGAGGAGACCGAGGCTCGCATGAGCACAGCGTTGAAAATAAAACCACACAGGAAAAACTCAAACACACAGAAAGACGTAAGGACAACAAGGGGAAGAAAACAAGTGTGAGTGATAAAGCTTTTCCCCAAGTTTCATGACAGAAAACAACAACAACCGAGCAGTGACTAGAAGTGTTTTCGTGCAGGGCAGCAGAAGATCTCTGCTCCTCGTCTCCTCTTGTTGTGCCTGATTGACTCTGTGTTCATCTGCAGCTCTCTTCTGTCTGTTTCTGCTGCTTCCCCAGGGTTTTGTCTCCTCCTCCTCCTCCTCCTCCTCCTCCTCCTGGCTGGCAAAGTTCTCCTTTACGTTCCACGGTTCAGTAACAGTGAAATATTCCAGAACACTTTAATAGGTTAAAAAAAAACAGCACAGAGTGATTTGTCCAGTCGTTGACCTTTGGCTTCTGCCAGCCTCTTCCTCTCCCCTAGGGGGCGCCACTCTAACAGCTCAGTGGTCATTGGGAAAGTTCTGAAATGTTTGATATTTGTGATGTAAGTACTAGATTTTTTAAGATAAGGAGACCAAGAACAGATGAAACAGATCCTGCTCTGGTTCTGATTCAGGCTTTTATTGTGGTGACTTCCTGTCCCTCAGTCTTCCTGTCCCTCAGTCTTCCTGTCCCTCTGTCTGGAGTGAACTACAAACTCAGACTGTGCCTGGTTTTTAATCCCAGCTCCTCCAGGGTCCTGGAAAACAGAGAGGGCTGCAAAGGACTCAGTGTGTGTGCAGTGCAGAGCTCAGGTGGGTCGGGGGTTAAGGTGCACTTGGTTCATCTCCTCCTCCTCCTCCTCCTCCTCCTCCTCCTCCTCTCTGTCTGAGGAGGTGTGAGGTCACAGGGCCCGGGGTCAGGGGTCAGGGTCAGGGTCAGGGTCAGGAGAAGGGGACCTCCCATCTCTGTGTGTAGGCGCTGAGTTCACAGGGGCTGATGACCAGCATCCGGGACGAGTCCAGGCCGTCCAGAGCCATCTCCGAGTCCAGGCAGAACCGGGACACCAGGTGCTCCAGGTGGGTCCCCGACTTCTGCCAGCGCTGCCGAGCACACACACACACACACACACACACACACACACACACACACACACACACACACACACACACACACACACACACACA
>CM055206.1:18795392-18799505 GCA_029224185.1 Karalla daura | reverse complement strand
CATCTTCCTCAGAGTGGAGGACCAGGACCACATGGTACCAGGGTTATTATGGGATGGAGCAGGACCACATGGTACCAGGGTTATTATGGGATGGAGCAGGACCACATGGTACCAGGGTTATTATGGGATGGAGCAGGACCACATGGTACCAGGGTTATTATGGGATGGAGCAGGACCACATGGTACCAGGGTTATTATGGGATGGAGCAGGACCACATGGTAGCAGGGTTATTATGGAATGGACCAGGGCCACATGGTACCAGGGTTATTATGGGATGGAGCAGGACCACATGGTACCTGGGTTATTATGGGATGGACCAGGGCCACATGGTACCAGGGTTATTATGGGATGGAGCAGGACCACATGGTACCAGGGTTATTATGGGATGGACCAGGACCACATGGTACCAGGGTTATTATGGGATGGAGCAGGACCACATGGTACCAGGGTTATTATGGGATGGACCAGGACCACATGGTACCAGCGTGTGAGGTCTGTGTGTTCTTACTCTCCGAAGGATTTCCCACGTGCAGCCGGACGAGCCGAGTAGTAGAAGAGTCGGAAATCGTCCATCCACACCTCAGCTGTACGACGTGTGTTCCTGTAAACACACACACACACACACACACACACACACACACACACACACACACACACACACACACACACACACACACACACACAGAGTTATGGCTGCAGGAGCAAATTCGACTGAGAAGAATCATTTGTGAGAGGTTAAAGAAACTGTCTAACCACTTTAGCCACTCACACAGTGACAGTGATCTAAGCTGCTCTACACGTAGCCTCTTTACTGTATTAAATCAAGTGAAGCAAACGCGTCCTCTGAGTTACTGTTCAGTGTGTCCATCACGTGGTGAAAAGACGTTTTCATTTGAAGGTGGAGAAGAAGAAAGGACAATAGAATTTCAATGTGAAAGAAAAATAAAGGTTTAGGGTTAGAGATGTCACTGTCCAGGTACCATGACATGCAGTCTGGCATCGACTGTCAGTACGAGTGCAAAAAGAGCAACGAGGATACGCAAAATACATACTGTATAGAGTCTATGTATGGGAGAGTCTGGATCTTTATAGCACAATTACAAATATGGACATGATGTTTATACTAAGACTGCTTATAGATCTAGATCTAGATCTAGATAGACAGGATGTGAAGGGAAACCCAGACGAGCAGTCGTGATGATCCCAGGTGTAAACCCTGCCTCCGGCTGTCTCTCTCTCTCTCTCTCTCTCTCTCTCTCTCTCTCTCTCTCTCTCTCCCTCTCTCTCCCTCTCTCTCTCTCTCTTTGTTCACTCATGTTCAACTCGGTGTGCTTTACTCACCCACACTGCAGCACATTCTCTCTATCTCATGTCCCAATTTACTCGTTTTCTCTCGTTCTCTGTTTCACTCTCTCTGAAGTAATTAGCTATTAGCTGAGTTTCTCTGAGCTGTGAACTATCTCATTGAAATGACAGAAACCCTCCATTACAGGCAACACACACACACACACACACACACACACACACAGGCTGTGCTGCTCTAATGAAAGGGGAAGAGAGAGAGGATATGAGCTGCTTGTGGGCGTGTAAACATGGCTGCGTGTCAGACTCAGGCTCGACCATTAAACATCCACACGCACAAGGTCAGAGCGGCAGACCCCGGCGAGGAGGGAAACAGCATCATCTCTGTAATCGAATTATTAAGCAGCTCTGTGTTGTTTAGCATATTCATAAAGCTGCAGCCCGGGGATAATTAACAGCAACAGCAGCTCTGTTCAGGAGACGACGATCACAAACACCAGCACGTCGAGGCAGGAGGAAAGTCAGCATCACTTCTCCTCCTCCCAGAGGCCTGCTCCTCCTCTCCTCTCCTCCTCACCTCCCATCCTCCTCTCCTCTCCTCTCCTCTCCTCTCCTCTCCTCTCCTCTCCTCTCCTCTCCTCTCCTCTCCTCTCCTCTCCTCTCCTCTCCTCTCCTCTCCTCTCCTCTCCTCTCCTCTCCTCTCCTCTCCTCTCCTCTCCTCTCCTCTCCTCTCCTCTCCTCTCCTCTCCTCTCCTCTCCTCTCCTCTCCTCCTCTCCTCTCCTCTCCTCTCCTCAGTCTCTAGGTGCTCACTTGTGAGAGATTAGACTCAGATTATAGTTCAGATATTAAGTCCAGACATTAAACTGAAAGTAAAAAAAACTAAACAAAACCAGAACAGACGTAAAATCTGTCAGTGTGATGTAAACTGACCCCCCCTCCACCTCCAGGATACTGAACTATACTCCTGGTTGTTTCATAGCTTCAATATCAATAAATTAATGTGAAGATATTAGCTGGACTGGACTGAAATAAGCGACAGGAGAGGGCATAAACCTAAGACCACGTTCACACTGCCTGACATTAATGGACATTAATGGACATTATCGAGTGATGGAGGGAGACGGAGATGAAGGGAAAAGCTTGTTTTATTCATTCTAAGTTGTGCTGAATCCTGTTTCCTCTGGCACCTTATGTACAGTGATGTAGAAGTTGGCCAGTATGGGACATGTCTTGTCCATGATGTATGGACTTTCTTCTCCCATTAACACTGTGCCAGGACTTAATCCAGGCCAGACATCTGTTAACATTGTGTTTTAACATTGTGTGTTAACAGCTTTTCAATAAAAAAGTGTTTTCCTATTCTGGGGGAAAATGATTGCTTCTCCTTCGTCCACACCAAGTTTCAGCTCCTGTTTCTCGCTCGTCCCAGGGAGATGAATAAACTGTGCAGTAATGTTCAAAGTGCTCTTGATTTAGTAATCTAAATGGAAGCGGGATCCTTATTGTTGCCTTGATTAATATGTTTATACCAGATCAATTCACATGCAGTCTGAGCACATTAGTCCTGTTAATGGATTATTGGGCTGCCTGTAAACATCTCTCTGTCTGAACTGTTTGAAAGGGGCAGGGAGCAGAATACAGCTTATGCTAATAGGATAATATTGTACTCTCAGCTCAAAGGCTCCCAGGCAGCTGTAAATCCACTCTAACAATGGAGCGAGCGGCTCCGGAACGCCGCTCTCGTCTGCTCCGGTCTGTGGCGGCGTTCCAGGGACTCACTTGATGTAGGTGTTGGCGTTGCCCTCGGGGAACACGTACGGGTGCTTCTTCCTGAAGACGTGTCCCACCCTGCTGCAGGGCAGGATCTCCAGGCTGCCCCCACACTGCCAGACCCGGAACGAGATCTCTGCTCACACACACACACACACACACACACACACACACACACACACACAGAATTGTTGGATGGAGGATTCATCTTTGTTCTCTGGCATCAACATAGAAACTGAAGAACGATGGTTTCATCAAATCAGCCTCAGCGCTTTCACAGTCCTGTTTTCAGCAGTGGTGACGCTCCAGCCCGTTCCTGCACAGATGGGCTGTCTCTCCTGGAACCATAGGAACCAGAGGAACCATAGGAACCAGAGGAACCAGAGGAACCAGAGACTGAGGAAGAACATGAGACCGAACCAGAGACTGAGGAAGAACCCAGAGCAGAGACACTAATATTTCACCACAAACTGAAAAGTGCTGCAGACTCTCAGTCCTCTCCTTCATTTGCTTCAAAAATATATTTATAAAAGACCCCAAAAATCAAAAATATATGTGTGTGTGTGTGTGTGTGTGTGTGAGTGTGTGTGTGAGTGTGTGTGTGTGTCTGTGTGAGAGAGAGAGAAGTGTGTATGTAGGTTGATGTGGGTTCATTTGACCCGTTTATAACTTTATAACTGTGCTCATTCTCTGATGTGAGCACAACAGCTCACATGGCACTCTTCACCTGAGTTCACATCAGTGTGTGTGTGTGTGTGTGTGTGTGTGTGTGTGTGTGTGTGATGTGAGTGTAATTACATTTGTTTAAAAGCCAGCGTTGCTGCTGCTGCTGCTGCACTGTGCACTCTTAGGAGAGGAAAGAAAAGAGAGAAATAACAGAGTTTCCCCAAAGAATGACGGTGGGAACTTTCCAAAGTTTAACTGAGAGAGAGAGAGAGAGAGAGAGAGAGAGAGAGAGAGAGAGAGAGAGAGAGAGAGAGAGAGAGAGGGAGGGAGAGAAGGAGAGAGGAAGTGAAAATGAGAGCATGGGCTGGGTTGG
>CM055206.1:18782892-18790392 GCA_029224185.1 Karalla daura | reverse complement strand
GCTCTGCACTAAATCTGAACATTGTTGAGATGAACTGCACTGGAAGGTTTGTGAGTGTGGAGTGATGGCTGACGCTGAAGTCATCTTCCAGAAGATAGAAGCAGGAAACGGAGCGAGTTAAGAGGCGGTCAGACTCGTCTGTCTACGCGTTGGTTTGGCTCAGAGAAAACACGAGGAATGTGTTTATCCAGTCGCTGGGATGTGGCAGCTTCCAGTCTGCAGCCACGACTGGAATGAGAGGCTGAGACCTCCATTCAGAGGCTCCCTGCAGAAACACACTCGGCCACATTTAGCAGCAATTAAAACTCTGCTCGAGCTGGGAAATGTGAGGATGGGGTTAGACGCCCACACTGAACTTTTTTTCCCGCCAACTTTTTGCATATTTATTTACAGAACTGTCGACACGAGGCGCTGTTGTGTCAGCTCCTGTTTTCCTGCTCTTTCTCTGGGTTTAATCCCCTGCTCCTGCTCCTCTTCCTCCCTCCTCTTCCTCCCTCCTCTTCCTCCCTCCTCTTCCTCCCTCCTCCTCTTCCTCCTTCCTCCTCGTCCTAGTTTTTCTACATGTTTGCTCTTTCTTAATGAGCCCCTGGGGTCAGGATATGTAAACTCTCCACTGTACATTTTTGCGTGTATGTGTGCTGCAGTGTGTGTGTGTGTGTGTGTGTCTGTGTGTGTGTGTGTCTGTGTGTGTGTGTGTGTTACTTGATTGGCTGCGTCGGGTCGGTCCGAAGCGCCCTCTGTTCAGTTGACAGCTGCTCCCACTTAAAGTGGAGACTCCAATCAAAACCTGAGAGAGAGAGAGAGAGAGAGAGAGAGAGAGAGAGAGAGGGAGGGAGAGAGAGGGAGAGAGAGAGAGAGAGAGCAGAAACATGAGTAGCATGACACGTACAGTTAGACTGCAGCTTTAGCACGTTAGCATCAGTGCTAGCAGCTCACAAGTAACCTGTCTGTAACGAATGTCACTACTCATTTCTGCACAAATCACTTTCTGTATTTGCTGCCTTTTAAATTATTGTATATGTTCTTGTCAATAACGTGCCATTTGTGTGTGTGTGTGTGTGTGTGTGTGTGTGTGTGTGTGTGTGTGTGTGTGTACATTAGGTGTGTGTGGGTGCTGATAAGGCAGTCCAGCAGCAGCAGCATGCGAGGAGATGCTGCCACAGCACTCCGATCACAACCCCTCCATGTGTTTCAGTGCGTGTGTGTGTGTATGTGTGTGTGTGTGTGTGTGTGTGTGTGTGTGTGTGTGTGAGTGTCCGGTTCAGAGAAAGTCCATCTTCCAGCCATCTTTTTTTATGTTATGAGCGCGAGATTCATCTATAATTAAAATGTTCTTTGTGAGCCCAACTATCACCATCGATTCCCCTGTCTGTGTGTGTGTGTGTGTCTGCGTCAGAATGTGTGTCTATGTGTGTGTGTGTGTGGCTGTGTGTGTGTGTGTGTGTGTGTGTGTGTGTGTGTGTGTGTGTGTGTGTGTGGCTGTGTGTGTGTGTGTGTGTGTGTGTGTAGGAGATGGAGAGAGCCTCAGACAGGGCTATTATCAGCATTGATTGGCGGATCAGACGATTGGAGCAGGCCGGGCTAATGGAGGAGCGGCTGTGAGGCCGATCGGCCTCAGAGAGACGTCAGAGAGCGGAGCGGGCGAGGAGGAGCCGCCCGGGGAGCTTTGTCCTGACCCTTCATCCTGCCATTTGGTCTCAGCTCAGAACCTCGTCCGGCTAAAAGGGAAGATCCTCTGCTCCCTGTTATCACACTGTGATCAGATCCTTCCCAGCTTCTCCTGGACCTGCTGTAGAACCAGTCGCTGTGTTCACACCAAAACAATCTGGCTCTGGAACCAAAGTTCTGCTCTGAATCTGTCAAAGGGTTGTCAAGGGCTGGTTCAGTGGCACTGTTCAGATTCAGCACCTAAAACCATACGATACGATACGATACGGAGACCGTCTTGGAGATCTGGGCCGCTTTACTCATCCGCTTACATCCTGTCTGGATCACCATGTTCACATTAGGCCCAAACGATCTGATTTTCGGATTCTGATTTCCAATGATTGATCTGATTCTTTGGGGTCAAACGGGGAGTGTCCCAACAAATCAAATAGTGTAAACAATGCAGATGCTTGTGTTGTGAATCTCGCTGTAACTACTGAGTCTGTTTCTATGGCAGCACCATCCCTCCGGTGAGCTGCGGACACTAGAGAAACAGTGAAATCAATGTTAAATCACCACCTGCTGCTCCCTGCTGATCACCTACACCTCCGATCGATCCTTTTCCCTACATGTTTGCTCCTCCCAAGGCTCATTGGGGATTTCAGTCTGTTCACCTGTTTGATGGACAGACATAACATTTCTTTAAACAGCCTTCTGATTGGTTTAGTGTTGTTCCAGTGGAAGGAAAGTCCCGGAAACAGTGTTGGGAACTGAACCTGAAACACTCAGAGTGGAGTCCAGTTTAACGATAGAGGCAACAGGTTCATGACCTGCTGAAGGGCCCCTCCATAGACCAGGAGGCCTCGGGGGCCTCATCAGAACAGGCCTGAGGCCCCTCTGGGGCGCTGTGGCCCTTGGGTTCCATACCTCCCCGGAGATCAGCCGAGGCCGCAACGTAGGCGAACGTGTCCATGTTGATGATGTCGATGACCGGGCTGACCACACGGGTGGGGTCCTACACACACACACACACACACACACACACACACACACACACACACACACACACACACACACACACACACACACACACACACACATTCAGGAGTTAGGGCTGTGGAGCAATTAAAAATCACAAAACGACTGAAGAGCGGGATGTAAAATCATGTTCCTGTGAAGTAAAACATCATAACAGACTAAAGGAGACCGGCTGAACTGAGTGTTTCTCCTTCTCTCTGGCGTTAATGTAGAAGCTATGGAACAATGGTTTCATCAGAGATGCTTCAGAGTCTCTTTATGATCCTGTTTGTAGCTGTTCCTGCTCAGATCTGGCCCTCTTTCATGCTGATCTGGCAACCACCGTCCTGCCTTTCACTCACATGATTTACAGTATCATGTGACTTGATTAACCTGCCTTTGCTTAACATACATTACATCCCTGACTCTGGTTTTCAGTCTCACACAGATTTTATGTCACATTCTCTCTCTGTTCAAAGACCCACGATGAATTACAGATATTTATTCTAGTTCCCCTTTCATTCATCAGTCTGAACTGTGTGTGTGTGTGTGTCTGTGTGTGTGTGTGTGTGTGTGTGAAGCCAAACACTGTGTATTCCAAGGTCGCAGTATCGCAGATTAATATCGAACATTAACAGAAATTTCCTACATTTGGCAGCGATGATGCACCCAGAACCCTGAGAGTGTGTGTGTGTGTGTGTGTGTGTGTGTGTGTGTGTGTGTGACCTCTACCTCTGCTCACCTCGTTCACCTCCATTTGATTCACTTTGCAGCCATTAAGATCAGACCGCGGAGCCGTTTGAAAATAAGAGAAACTGAAAAACTCCTTCAGAGTGGAAGGAGAATTAATGGAGAAGCAGGAGGTGAAAAGAAACGAATAAAGGAGGCTGAGCGGAGTCTGCGTGTGAGGTCATAATTTAATAGCTGAGAGGCTGTGCTCGAGAGGTTCTTCACTTCACTACTGTTACAGATACACAGGACAGGAGGACAGGGTCAGAGGGGACATCTCAAGGACCCTGGCTCTGGGCTGAACTTTGACCTGTGAGAAGCTGAGGTTCTCACACAGCTGAGAGCTGATACCTGACCCTGGCCCTGGCCCTGGCCCTGACCCTAACCCTGACCCTGACCCTGACCCTGACCCTGACCCTGGCCCTGACCCTGACCCTGGCCCTGACCCTGGCCCTGACCCTAACCCTGACCCTGACCCTGACCCCGACCCTGACCCTGACCCTGACCCCGACCCTGACCCTGACCCTGACCCTGGCCCTGACCCTGACCCTGGCCCTGACCCTGGCCCTGACCCTAACCCTGACCCTGACCCTGACCCCGACCCTGACCCTGACCCTGACCCCGACCCTGACCCTGACCCTGACCCTGACCCTGACTCTGAGCGTGGACCATAAACCACTGCTGACCTGAGCTCAACCATCAGTGTGTTTTACTCATTATTATAGTTAGACTTGGAAAAAAAAGCTGGAAGCTGCACTCAGGCTCAGCATCATGTAATTATGTGAAAAGTTTGTTATGTCAGCGTGTTACACAATGAAATTATCACATTATTTCAAGACATTTTGACCTCATAACACACTAACGTGAGGCGAGAACATGGATCGTTCTCATCAGTCATTTAGTTCTGGTTGAACTGAAGAAACTAACCAGATCATCATGATCAGACATTCATGATCATTTCAGGTGAAAAATATATTGTAAAAATGTGAAAAGGATATTCAAACAAACCTTCTCCATATCTAGTATGTAGGTATTTTTTTAGTGTAGCATCAACACAACATTCTGCTTTAGAGAAAAACAAATTATATGGACTATACGTTACACGTTTTATACAAATCCAGCCTATTATAGTGTATTATCGTATTATAGTTATATATGAAAGCACAGACGGTCCAGAGCTGCTCCTGCAGCCTCAGTGGAAGCAGAGCGCTCGCTGTCTGTGAACCATCAGCAGAGTGTGGACGGCGAGGCTGCTGATCATCTACGACCGTGGACCGCGTCCCCGAGTTGACGGACAGCTCTGGCAGGAGGGGGGGGGGGGGGGGGGGGGGTAGCCGCTCCGCCGCTCGCCTGCTTAATCTAGCGTGAGGCGTCTCTCTGGGTTAGCTTAGTTATTGCCTCCTTAACTCGTAAATAGACTCCTAACCCCCTGTAAAAGTGGGAACTGGCAAAATGTCCGGGGCTTGATCTCCCTCATATTTCTACCTTGATGGCACCATTTGCTCTTTACAAGGATAAAAGTACAAACACACACACACACGCACACACACACACACACACACACACAGTGGAGCCTGGCAGAGCTGCAGAGCCTGTTAAATCATGGACAGTCCCTCTATTAGTTTGGTCAAACGGCTGGATGCTTCCTCAGCCGGTGATACTGTGGAGCAGGTGGAGTCGTTCTGGACCATTAGCTGCAGGGTCAGAGGAAGGGGAGGCGCCCCCCCCACACCCCTGCTGCCCCCCCCCCCCCCCCCCCCCCCCCCCCCGCTCCGGCCGCTCTAATGGCCGCCCCGGGAGCGGCGGCGTGCAGCGCTGCAGGTGAGGCATTGGCCACATCACTGTTGTAATTGGATGAGTGTTATTTCCAGACCATGGGGAGCGGTTTCCTAATTTCAGCCATTTCTTCTTCGCCTTTTTTTTTTGTCCCTCCCACCTGGATTGAAATTATCGCTGTTTGGTGACCGAGCAGAGAGCTGACCCTGGAAACATCATCATAATCATCATCATCATCATGCTGCACATCCCCTGCCTCCGTGCTGGTCTCTCTGCTCTGCCGACGACTTTAACGAGCTCTAACAGAGACGACCTGAAACCTGGGACGACGGTACGTCTGTGATTCTTCTTGTTCTGTGTTAAAGTTCTGAGCTCCGTGGTGCAGTAGTTAAAGTAAGACACCCTTCAGTGAAAACATCTATTGTACTTTATTGAAATATCACTTTTATTTTGCACAAGACTGTGATGGAAATGCAACTTCTGATATGATATGATAATATGATAGTTGTTCTGAGGGGAACTGTACGCTTTATGTCTGTGTGTGTGTGTGTGTGTGTGTATGTGTGTTCAATAGCTCATGCATTTAAATCTAAATATATGACTATGTAGAAAATGTCTCGACAGACAGTGACTGATGATGTTCCTGCACACACACACACACACACACACACACACACACACACACACACACACACTCAGAGTGAGGGTATGAATATGGATGGTGAGATCAGATCTCAGCGGTGGTTTCACTTATTGATCCCTGCCCCGCAGATGGAGATCAAAGGTGTCTGAAGTCAGCAAACAACTGAAATGAAGAAACTGGAGGAAACTATATGGAGGATGGAGGGAGGATGGAGGGAGGAGAGAGGGAGGAGAGGTGGAGGATGGAGGGAGGAGAGAGGGAGGAGAGAGGGAGGAGAGAGGGGGGATGGAGGGAGGAGAGAGGGGGGATGGAGGGGGGAAAGGGGGGTGGAGGGAGGAGAGAGGTAGGAGTAGGAGACAGACTGAAGGAGACAGAGTGGAGAACAACATTGTTCAATGTGCTTTAAATGTGAATGTTTCTTTTATGAAACATCTCTGTAAACTTTAAAAAGTGAAGTCTAACTCCAATGTATTATTGTGGTTTATATAAGGAGCAGACACAAAATAAAAGACAGGAAACAAGGCTTGAGAGGGGAGCAGAAAACCAGAGGACGCGAGGCAAAGGAGAGAACAGAGAAAACAGAGAGATAAAAGAGAGAGAAAATAAAAAGGGGCGACAGAAAAGTCCAGAACAGTCAGAAGGGGATGACAAGAAAAAAACAAAAGGGAGCAGAGGGACATATGAGGAGAGACAGGAGGTGTAATGAGGAGGTGTGGTAGGAGGAGAGGAGTCAAATAAGGTGTAAGGAGAAAAGTAAAGTGAGCGGAATGAGAGAAGAAAAGGGAGGACATGTAAGACAAGGGCAGAGGAGGGGGTGGAGGAGAGAGATGAGGGGAGACTGGGAAAGGAAAGACAGGAGGGAAAGAGGAAGATCAAACTAAACTGAGAACAAAGCCGGGATAAGACAAAAAGTCCACAAACCACAAATTAAACAAAAACTCACAAAGGGACAAAGACACAGGAGCCAAGGACAGGAGCACCGAGGCTTAGAGGGAGGCAAACGAGGACGAGCACAAACAGACAAAGCTTCGACTTAAAAGATGAGACTGAAATATCTTTACATATGGTAACGGAACCTCGGACCTAAATGTCCACTGTAACACACTGTAACAGCCTCCTGAGGCGACCTCTCAGACTGCTCCATGGAAAAGACTCTCACAGTAACAGAGACACTTCTATGTCACGTGATGCTGCGTATGGAGCGAGACTCGACTGTTTCTTATTAAACTAAAAAACTAAACTAACTAAACTAAAACTAAACTAGAACTAAACTAAACTAAACTAAACTAAACTAAAAACTTACTGAAATAAAACATTGATTTGGACGTCCATCAGGGCATCTTCCTCCAAGTGGAGTCTGAGGTGAAAATGACGTGGAGATGACAGGACGTCAAAAATAGGAGAGAGGTGTGAGGAGAAAATGGAGGAGGAGGAGGAGGAGGGAGAGGAGGAAGAGGAGGAGGAAGGACATTCAGAGGGAGAGGTGAAGGCGACAGGAGAACAATCACGGGGACAGAGGTCTCCTCACATGGCACGATTCCACTTTGACCACTGGAGTCATCACACACACACACACACACACACACACACACACACACACACACACACACACACACAAATGTCTCTTCAAGGTTAGATGTGTGATGAAAAGTGAGCTGACTGTGAATTTCACTGTGAAGCTACACACA
>CM055206.1:18747892-18777892 GCA_029224185.1 Karalla daura | reverse complement strand
AGCCTGCCTCCTGCTGCATGATGTTATTAAAGCCATCTTTCTCGCCTCTGTCTCTCAGATGATCTCTCATCTGTTCACATCATCTCTCTCTCATCGTCTCCCTCTCATCATCTCTCTCCACAGAGGTTTTTTTTAATTATCTCCAGCTGCAGCTCAGACTCACCCGACCAAAACTTCAAACTTTTATTTGATAACTTGGATGTTAAGTACGCAGACAGATGATTTGTTGAACCCTGGTCACAGCTCTGATTGTTACTGTTGTTGTTTCACGTGTCCATCTAGAAGCTGATCTCAAAGTGTGATGGAAACACTTTGTTCACATCTCCAGGTCACGTGACCTGACGTAGGGGTCACATGACCAGTTCCCTTCAGACCAGATGGACAGAGGAGGAGACTCAACTGTTTCTACATCTGATTCAAAGATCTAAGAAAACTATGTTCTGGACGTCCATCTTCCTCAGAGTGGAGGACCAGGACCACATGGTACCAGGGTTATTATGGGATGGAGCAGGACCACATGGTACCAGGGTTATTATGGGATGGAGCAGGACCACATGGTACCAGGGTTATTATGGGATGGAGCAGGACCACATGGTACCAGGGTTATTATGGGATGGAGCAGGACCACATGGTACCAGGGTTATTATGGGATGGAGCAGGACCACATGGTACCAGGGTTATTATGGGATGGAGCAGGACCACATGGTACCAGGGTTATTATGGGATGGAGCAGGACCACATGGTACCAGGGTTATTATGGGATGGAGCAGGACCACATGGTACCAGGGTTATTATGGGATGGAGCAGGAACACATGGTACCAGGGTTATTATGGGATGGAGCAGGACCACATGGTACCAGGGTTATTATGGGACGTCATGAGAATAGAATTACAGTGGTAAAGATTGAAAACACCAACCAGGAGCAGAACGAGATTTTCATGGTTTGGCAAAAATTCCATCAGGTGTTAGAATATATACAAGTACTGAATTAGTATTAAATATTGCACACATAGATGTATAAAGTATAGATTGATCTGTGCAGAGCTGCATTCTAATATTACAATAGCTAAACACAGGATTGTCAGAGGGCTGTAAAATAATATCTGAGGGTTCTCAGATCAAGACGATGCCCCATAGCTCTAACTTTAAAGTCAGGGGATGAGGAGAAACACCGCTCTAGATCTATCTTAAATAAACCCTCACGCAGGCGACCTGAAGCACCTGGAGCCAGCCCCACATCAGAGCAGATCTATTTGTGGATCCTGACATCTGCAGGTAATAATCCTGAGGGGAACAACAGGAAGCGTTCCCGCTCCGCCTCGGGCCCTGAGCGCTCGTGACCCGCTCCCATTGTCGGGCTGTCATGTGTGTGTGAGCTCTGCATTCACGCCTTCTACATTTAAGAGCAGGGAGGCAGCTCCCAGCGGATTATATGGAGCAATGATAAGCGTAGCCATGATGCATGACTGTATTAACATCCATACTTGGCGTGATTGAGGCATTAGCCCCCCTCCCCGCTTGTCATTCCCAATCCTCGAGTTATTTATGAATGTTGCTGCTGTTCCGCAGATTTTCCGCCTCCCTCACACACGCTGAATGTTTCGGCTGAGGTCCAGCGTCTCTATTTCCGTCACAGCTCCTGTCACCTCCATTCAGCTCTGTGTGGCTCCATATGTCGGCGAGATGAAAGAGTCCATTCCACTGTCTGTCTGTCCGGCTGTCTGGCTGGTTATATGCATGTATATATGTATGTATACGTGCTGTAGCAGCAGGAAGGCCAGAGATGTTTATACATTATTAATTCATTACACACACACTCAGATCCTCAAATACTCTTTTTGCACACATGGATCCTGCAGACACACACATGTACACATACTGTATACAGGGAGGCTGGCTAATTAAACATGCAAATGTATACACACAGATAAACTACAGACAATCACACACACACACACACACACACACACACACACACACACACACACACACACACACACACACACAGTCTCAGTGCCATACCTTCTCTCTTGCTGTTGCGGAGGCATTTGACTTTGGGCAGCTTGGTGAGGAGCTGACAGTCGCTCTCTGCAGAGAAACAACAAAGTAAACAATGAATTCAGGTGGAGCCGAGAAGCTGAACTCATCTCCTGCCACCAGATGAGAAACCTTGACGTCCGGGCAGGCACAGAGGTGAGGATGAGGGGAGGGGACCGCTCTGAGCGGCCGGGGGAGAGGCTCAGCTCTCAGTCTGACTCAGACTGACGTCTCAGACGTTTGTTCAGCTGCTGAGCAGCCGACTGTGTTTGGGTGAAAAAAGCAACGTGACAGAGGACTGAACTGCTGGGAGCCGCTTCCTGGAGAGAAGGTAACACTGAGAGGATGCTGTGGACCAACGGTGACTTTCTTTTACTAATTTCTAGAATGACAGGAAATTGTTTCCAACAAACAATGGAAATAATGAGATAAATCCACCTGATTGCAGCCAGCGGGGGCCTGCAGATAACATTTATTTTTATTGATTCATTTATCAAGTAGTCGAGTGCACTGTGGTGTTTTCATTAGGCTGTTCATCCAAAGTGAAGACGTCCAGACTCTAACGTCCTGGTTCCTTCATGGAGCAGCAGGGATGGGATGGAGCCAGGCTGCTCCGCTGCTCAGCTCAAAACGCCTCTCTGTTGTAATTTCTCTTGCACACCTTCACACTGAAACAGTCACTGAGTCATTACTTTCACTCCACTTGTTTAATGATTTATAATTCTCGCCGAGGACCGAGGGAAATAAATGACTTTATGACTCTCGCTGCTGCTGTTACGAATCTCTGCTGCTGAGCTGAGAAACAGAGCAAATATGAGGGAAGAAGAAGAGGATTCAGGGAAGAAAAATGTCGATTCACGCCGAGTCAGAGTTTAGTGGCCCTGAATGGCTCCATCAGAGCCCCGTGACCCAAGGAGACGCTCCGCTCCTCCTCCTCCTCCTCCTCCTCCTCCTCCTCCTCCTCTCAACAGGAACAAACAGGCAGAGAAAATACCAGGAAAAAGAAAAGTTACCTTTTGACTTTTCAGATTAAAGAAAACAAACAAATGTCTCAACAATAGCTCTAGATGTTCAACAAGGCCAGGCTCGGTTCACACTGAGTGGCCCAGTTTCTATGACGTATCCAAGACAAGACATCCAGACATGTAGTGAGAATGTAGTCCAGACTTCCTGAACTACTGCTAATAATGATGATGATGGTGAAGATGATGATTTTCATTAAACGAGTTAGATCACAGTATTAGCATGAAGCCTAAAACGTGCAGGAAGCAAATGAGGGGAAGTGAGACTAGAAGCCTGAGCTGAGCTCATGTGTCTGTCCAGTTCCCACTCACAGCCAGATGTTGTGCAGAGGTTCAGACTCCACATGAGAAGTGACGCCTTCCCATTCATGTCTGCAGAGCGACACGTTTGAAGTCTTCACATTTGATCCTGTTTCTGCTCCCACATCTGTCTGGATCAGTTCTTCTCTACTCTAAAAACCTCTCTCTTTCTCCAACCTTCATCTCTGGGGTTTTCTCTTCTCTCCATGCTCCCTCTCTCCCTCTCTCCCTCCCTCCCTCCCTCCTGCCTCGCCCCCGTCCACTGTTTGCATCAGCGCTTTGAGGTTTTTGTCGCAGGCTGCACAGCTCTCACTCGCCATTATGTGAACGTCTCCATTAGAGCAGTCACGACTGTTTGTGTTTCTGTCCCCGAGGCCCCCGAGCAGCTCCAGCAGCTCAGAGGACCTGGAGGAGGATCTGGAGGAGGATCTGGAGGAGGACCTGGAGGAGCACCTGGACGGCCTGATGATGAATGAGGCTGGAGCTGCTTCCTCCTGGAGCTCGTCCTCCTCCCTGTCTCTCCTCTGCTCTTTGACTCTTTGTTTTCATCTTTAATCTTCGGTTTGGTTCAGCATCACGACCCGAAGTTTGGATTCTTTTTAGATTTTCCGTTTTCATACCTTTAGAGCTTTTACGTAACTTCAGTTCTCGCCATAGATGTAAGAATACACATCTTTCCCTACTCTTTTGTTTACTGTCACAGTGGATGACAGCCTCTGAAATCTTTCATATCTTCAGTGAAACTGGATTTTCCTCAACAGCAGACTCACATTAGCACTGGTTCGTATGTGTTGTTGTTTTTGTGCAGGGAGAAAAACCTCCTCTCAGCTCGATCCCCAACACCTTCTGTTCACATTTCCTAAATGCTACAAAATCAAAATATTTCAGAAGATTTCTCCATTTGTAGCAACTTGATTTTTTTTTTATTGCAAAGTTCAAAATTTTACATCACGCTTACAAATTTATGAAGAGAGAAAATGGCCAATGACGATTTATTTTTACCAAATGATACGTGTTGACTCATTTTTTAAAGTGCACCTAGGATGGAGTATTTATTTATTTATGTATTTATTTATTTATTTATTTATTTATTTATTTGATTCAGGCCGAGGTAAAGAGCTTCTTATTCTCGGTCCCCGTTAAGGACAGTCTGCTTGGCTTAGCGTGCTGGTCTGCAGCGTTCCTGGCTCTCTCTGCAGGATTCGTCCTGTGAAGTGAAGTGTTAATTAATAAAATAGTGTTAATTAATAAAATAGTGTTAATTAATAAAATAATAGCTGTAATAATTCTGCTGGTGCAGCACCATCTGTGCCGCTCTGCAGTCGTCGTCAACACTGGAGAATCAGGTTCTCATGTTGCTTTCGGTGCTTTCCAGTGTCCGTGTTTGACTGTTTCCTGCATTTCTTCTGCTTCACTGTGTGTTTAGACAACAAACCGTGTGTTTTCTGCCAGATCTCTGCACTGCGGATGAATTAACCACGTGAACTTTGTGTAGTCGACTCTGCTGAAGTTCCAGGAACAGATCGAATCTCCAGCAGGCCTCCAGCCCTCACTGTACTACTTCTGCTCCGCCGTGTGTGTGTGTGTGTGTGTGTGTGTGTGTGTGTGTGTGTGTGTGTGTGTGTGTGTGTTTTCTTATCGCTGCTGTTCTCCCAGGCCTGACACACACCACGAGTGCAGACATATTGTTTCTGATCGTATCGAGGTCAGCTCGGCGGAGCGGAGCGGAACTTATTTTCTGGCAGGAATGGAGGGAAAAGTGGAAACGCTCGTATAAAGGAGTTTAAGGCTTTTAGCAATGACTACGCTCAGAGTTGCTGTGCTTCGCTGATAGAAAGCAGCTCAGGACATTTGCTTATATTGTTGATATGAGGGAGAAATAAAAATAACCTGAAGCTTTCTGAAGGTTCTCTAGAGCTAAACATGGACCCAGAGTGCTTCAGTGGCCTATTCATCCTTGTCCTTCGGTGCTATAGAACATCATTCTGTGATCCTGTTTGCAACTACAGGAATATGACGCTCTGTTTCAGCAGATCTGGCTCCTTTGATGCTGATCTGGCAACCGCCTTAACTCTGATGAGTGATCACATGACTTTACAAGACCTATAGTCACTTTGCAATAAAGTTTTCTATGACTTAATGTGACTCTACATGACTCTGTTCCTCAGCTGGTTCTCCTTCACTAAGTGGAAGCTGGAGCTGTGCTGTGGCTATGGAGTGATGCTCCACATCCAGCCTGATATACTGGAGCCAGAGGAGGAACCCGAGGAAGAACCAGAGACTGAGGAGGAACCTGAGGAGGAACCAGGAACCAGAGACTGAGGAGGAACCAGAGACTGAGGAGGAACCAGAGACTGGGGAGACTCAGTGTTCAGGAGGTCAAGGCTGCTATAGTTTGGATCACGTGCATTTTAATGCTTCTCAACATCTAAAATGTATATGATGATGCCTGTGTATAGCAGGTCCGAAAGCATGGACCTGCTATACACAGGCTGTCATCATTCAGTGATGAAGCCAAGGTATGAGAGGCTTTACACTCTAGGTCCTCTTTAAGATTCCTCTCAGCTCGGTCCAGGTCTTCTTCACCTCGAGTTCTCGTCTCTGGAGAGCGAGCGGCCTCAGCTGCTCCTCAGTGACCTGGAGCAGACCAGACGCTCCATCCTGGCTGCTCGGCCTCATTGTCATCCTGCGAGTGTGGACCCAGCTGCTGCAGACACACTCATCCCTCTGACCTGCTATCTAGGTCTCATCTCTGTTATCTCTGACCTGGAAGGGACCTGGACTGTGTGTGTGGTGTGTGTGTGTGTGTGTGTGTGTGTGTGTGTGTGTGTGTGTGTGTGTGTGTGTGTGTGCTCACCGTCCTCGCTGAAGTCGTCCACCAGGATGATCTCGTGGATGAGATGAACCGGAGTTCTGTTCAGAACGCTGCAGAGACAAAAGAAAACATTTGTCTCACAAATGCACAAAACACAGGAGCGACACACACGTGAGCAGCAAATGCCAACCTGTATGCACACACACACACACACACACACACACACACACACACACACGGCTGCTCATGAATCCATTATGTACGCATTGCGTGGCATACGAAACAACATATTGGAAATGTCAGCCCAAATTCCTGTTATGAAAATGTATGACGTGTCGCCTCTAAAAAACTATTTCATTAAAGAGGGAGAAGATTGAAACATAAAAAATTCATAACTTTTACCACAAGAAAATAAGAAAATGTGTTTTGTTCTGGGTCGTTTTCTGCTCCCGTTTATTTCATTATTTCGACTCTTCAATAACCTCCACGTTCATCGTTCCCTCTGGATGGAAGTGAGAGGGGATGGAGGGATGGAGGGAGGGATGGAGGGAGGGAGGGATGGATGGAGGGAGGGAGGGAGGGAGGGAGGGTTGGAGGGAGGGAGGAAGGCATGGAGGGAGGGATGGAGGGAGGGAGGGAGACAGAGAGAAGAAGATTCAGGTAAGAGGATGGAGAGTCAAATATGGAGAAAAATATGACAAAAGAGGACAAAGAGCAAAATAAAAGCAGGTCAAATATCATTGAAAATAAGTCAGAAAGGAATAAAGGAAAGAGAAAAAGGGTGGTTCTATAGAGACAATAGAAATAGAATAGAATAGAATTATCCACAACAGAGATATTCCAAGAATATAAAGCAGGCAAGTGAAAAATGAAAAGCAACAGAAAAGAATGTGAGAAAAGAAAAGAAAAAAGTGTTTCCTGTGGTTTTACAGGCAATAAAAGAGAGGAGGAAGTGACTGCAGAGAAAGAGGGAGGAGGAGGCACAGAAAGAAAGTGAGAAATAGAATAAAAAACAGAATATAGGAAAAGGAAATGACTGAGAACGAGTGATGGAACCTGATGAGAGGTAAAAACGAAGGAGGGAGTGAGGAATAGAAGGAGCTGATGATGGCAGAGGAGGAGGAGGAGGAGGTGAAGAGTGAAGCTCCGGACCCCATCAGGTGGAGTGATGGATACGAGGGAGGGAGGAGGGGAGGTGGAGCGAGATGAAGGAGTGAGAGATAATAACGGAGGAGAGAGAGTGAGGGAGAGAGGGAGATGGCAGGATAGTAAAGGAGACAAATAACCTCTCTCTCCTGCTCTCTCTCCCTCAACCTCTCTCTCTCCCTCTCTCTCTCCCTCTCTCTCCCACTCTGTGGAGTCGGGGGACGATAGGGAGAGATGGATGAATGGACTGATGGATGGCACGGAGGGGAGGAGGGAGGAGCGGGGAGGGGAGGAAAAAGGTGCAGGGCAAGAAAATAAGACACAGGGGTGGAATCAAGATGGAGGGAAGAGGAGAGAGAGAGAGAGAGAGAGAGAGAGAGAGAGGTGATCGAGGAGAAAGTAAAGTGTATTTTTCTCATTAGATCACATTAAATGCTCCAGTGCATCTATCTATCTATCTATCTATCTATCTATCTATCTATCTATCTATCTATCTATCTATCTATCTATCTATCTATCTATCTATCTATCTATCTATCTATCTATCTATCTATCTATCTATCTATCTATCTATCTATCTATCTATCTATCTATCTATCTATCTATCTATCTATCTATCTACCTATCTATCTATCTATCTATCTATCTATCTACCTATCTATCTATCTATCTATCTATCTATCTATCTATCTATCTATCTATCATACATCTATGTTATACTGACGCAGACAGACTACAATGCCTTTATTCTTTTCCTGTCCACCTCTCTCTCTCTCTCTCTATCTCTCTCACACACACACACACACACACACACACACACACACACACACACACACACACGCACACACTCAGGATTGCCATCCTCTGGTTCACAGGCCAGTAGCTATGAGGCTTAACCTCCCCTCAGGCGTGCTGAGGGAGCAGCTATCTGCAGCTCACAGAAAATATTATCGCCGCTGACAATACGCCAGTCGGCTGCCACAGAATAGCGGCTCTGTATCTGCACCGCTCATTTCCTGCGCGCTCTGTATCCATTTTAGGATGATGTTTCTTTCCTTTTTTTCACATATACATATACTGTCATAAGCCACGGCCATTGTTCACAGAGCGTCTTTGTGCAGAGTGACCCGAGGAGGCGTGGCCTCAAACAGGAAACAGGAAACGGGGTGGAGCCCAGGCCTGCGGGCGGCCATGTTGGAATGTCCTTTGGTAAAAGTGGACGTGGATTGATTTGTTCTCCTGTAGAAGCTGTGGAGCCCTGTTCTCATCAGAAATGCCTTTTATTATTCTTTTAGTAGCTCCTGTCATGCTGACCTGGCAACCACAAGTAGGCTTCACTGTGATTGGCTGTCACGAATGTCACTCACATGAATGATCACGTGACTTAAGATTCCTTGTAACCTGCCGAGCTTCTCAGCTTGTTCCTGAACTGAGTGGTGAATAGAGTTCTATGAACATTTGCTGAAGCTTTAAATTGGATCTAGAATAGTTGAGATGAGTTTATGACTTAGAAACCATTTTCCAGCCCCTTCACAATCCTGTTCGTAGCTCTAGGAATATTTCACAGTTTCTGCAAGGATCTGACTCTTTGCATGCTGATCTGGCAACCACGTTCAATTACAGTGAACATGTTCATTTGGGTTGCCTGTCTGCCACCTAGTTATTATGTTTTATACAGTCGGGAGGAACGTTAAGTTACATGATCATGATGTGTTCAAATCCAGCCAGAGACTGAGGAGGAACCAGAGACTGAGGAGGAACCAGAGGAGGAACCAGACACTGAGGAGGAACCAGAGCAGGAACCAGAGACTGAGGAGGAACCAGAGGAGGAACCAGAGACTGAGGAGGAACCTGAGACTGACAGAGGAGGAACTGGAGAATGAGTAAGGACCAGAGGAGGAACCAGAGGAGAAACCAGAGGAGGAACCAGACACTGAGGAGGAACCAGAGCAGGAACCAGAGACTGAGGAGGAACCAGAGGAAGAACCAGACACTGAGGAGGAACCAGAGGAGGAACCAGACACTGAGGAGGAACCAGAGGAGGAACCAGACACTGAGTAAGGACCTGGACAGGAAAGCCGAGACACTGACATTAACCATAAACTGCTGCACTCTCAGTTTTGTCCTCCATGTCTTCACCTCCCTGAACAGGAGCAGCTTCACTCAGATTTTACGTCACATCTCTGGCTGGGAACAGATCGCCATTATTCAACACATCAAAGGTAAAAACGGTTCTCCATTCTCTGTCCCTCTCTAACAGGCAAAGGAAACTTCTTTCAGTCCAATTAACAACCGATCTGTCTGATCGATCTTGTGTCTCCTCTGCTGCCAAGAGCTGGGAGAGGATCCAGCAGCTCCCTGAGCATCCCTGGGCAGGAGGATCAGCGAGGAGCAGCGAGGAGCAGCGAGGAGCAGATGGATGGAGAGCTGAGTGGAGGTGAGGCAGGAGCAGAGCGAGACCCAGGCTCCACATCAGGGTCGGGGGCGCTCGTTTTATGGCGTCTTAAATGGATGATTGTAACTTTAGGGCAGACAGAAGGAGGCGATAGGAGGAGGAGAGGGAGGACGATGGGATAACAGCCTCAGTTAACTGCTGGCTTCTCTCCTTAATGGCTCATCCTGGAATGACTTTCCTTTCGCTTTTCGCCACCATCACCTTTCAGCTTCATTTGGCCCAGAATATTTGAACACACACGTACCTGCAGATCTAGTCACATATGGTGCTAACTGGTCAAAGTTCAGATGCTGGTGGTTGCAGGACCTCCTTTCCTTGTCTCCTACAGCCCATGACAGCTGCAGACTTCATGTCCCAGACTTCTAGAAGGTTCCTAGTGCTTGTCCTCAATAGTTCCAGTTAATCCCGATCCCAAACACTGAGAACGTCTCCTGATGAAAAATAAAAACATCTTGCCCAGTTGAAGCTCCCACTGCCCCCCACTCCTCCCTCATTTTGAATCTACTCTCACTCGTAGCACTGAGATGGAGACAGACGGTAAGACACATGCTGATTTGACTTTTTATCCCTCACAGACCCACTGGAGACCAGGAGCAGACCAGTCTGAACTGTGAGTAATATCGGCCCCAGTTCTTCCAGTTCTTCCAGTCTACATAGAGTAGAGTAGAGTAGAGTAGAGTGGAGGCGCTAGCAGAGGCGGAGCTGGGGTGGTGAACGTGGTGAAGCTGTTACTGCAGCGAGGTGAGTGTGAGCTGACAATCATCACCAATGTGATCTGATGTGATCTGATGTGATCTGATGTGATCTGATGTGATCTGATGTGATCTGATGTGATCTGAGAGTCTGGCCTCTACTGGAGCTTCATGGCTTTGTCTACAGCGGATGTTCTCCTCGTCGGTGGGAGCGAGATCCTCTGCTCCGCTGGGCTCTGGGGGGGGGGGGGGGGGGGGGGGGGGGGGGGTTGCTTCTTATTCTTTCACTCACTCTAGTAAATCTGCTTCTACAGGTGAGGACTCAGATTACTTTCTACTATTCACGGTGGTTTTCATTGTTTCTTTTTTCCCTTCCATCTTCCTCGCCCCCCCACCCTCCTCCTCCTCCTCCTCCTCCTCCTCCACCTCCTCTCCTCTCCTCTCTCTGCCTGATTGGTTCGCTGACAGCAGCTCCTTCCATCCTCCACCTTTCACTGGAGCAATTCATCACTCCTTTCTCTGCATCCACCACTCCCCCCGTCCATTCACTCATCCTCATCACACCATCTTTCTCCAAAAGCAATTTCTCTATCAAGACGTCTGACGGCAGAGTTTCACTGCAGGAATGAGACGTCCATGTGGACACAAAGAGTCTCCGTGTACGCTATAAACGCTCATTCAAGGCTTTTAAAACTGTGTTTTCAAAAAAATCCCTTCAGAAAAACACAAATCAGGACTTTCAACCCTGTAAAGGTCCATGGTTCCAGTATTACTTCATATATCACTTCAAACCTTCAATCTTCCTCTAGATTAACACTGAGTACATGAGTACATGAAATGAGTAAAGTAAACGTCTAGAACACATAGATGCTCAGTCACTTTGTGAACTCCTCACCAGGTTAAGCTGTTACTGCTGTGGGTCTCGGTAAACAGTCGACCCTGCAAATAAATTCTTACAGATTCTTCACAGACGTTTAGAGACAGTGAGCGCCAGCTGTCCAACAAAATCTACTGGAGTAGGTGAAAGAGTTTAGTTACACACGGCAGCTTTTTCTTAGCATGTTAAATCTGACTCTGACAGGAAGCGTTCCCCAGCACATCCACAGAGCCAGAACGAGGAGGAGAGAAAACCCCTGATTCAGCGGCTTGTTCGGCGGGTGATGCATGGAGCCGTTTATCTGAGCGCAGTAAGTAGCGCCTCATCACGGCTGATCTACACGGGCCCACGCTGCATCCATCAGCTGTCTGGGGTCAGGGGGTCGGTCCGTCTGCACTAAACACCCTGCTAATCTGCCACCATCTGGATCCACACGGACTCATTACTGTCTGAGCAGCTTTATTTACTGGATGCTGCTGTTTACTGGTCTCATCACTGCTGCTGTCATGCTGCACTGTGTAATCCAACCTGTAATCTCAGATGTAATCTCAGTTTGGAAGGTGCAGGTGCGCTCGGTGCTGTGACTGCACGACCGACCTGCTGTATGACCGCGAAACGTCCTCATTTGTTTGTTTGTTTGCTTGTTTGTGTGGAGCCCACCTGTCTGGACAGGACAGTGCAGGTGGATGTGATGTACGATGCTCGACTTTAATTTTTGTTGTGATTATGTCATATGTTTTACGCTCGGAAAAGCAGTAAATACAGTCTTTAAGTAAAAAGACAGATAGATAGATAGATAAATAGATAGATAGATAGATAGATAGATAGATAGATAGATAGAGAGAGAGAGAGAGAGAGAGAGAGAGAGAGACAGCGCTGACGATCAATCAGCCTAATGACTTCGCCCTAATAAATCTGAACTGATCGGTTGTAGAGGAAGTGATCCGGACTCTTTACGGTGCGTTTTTAGGCTCCACTGAATCACAAAGTGCTGAGCTGGTGCTGAGACCTCGCTCTGCCCCTGTCTCCCTCTCTCTCTCTCCCTCTCTCTCTCTCTCTCCCTCTCTCTCTCTCTCCCTCTCTCTCTCTCTCTCTCTCTCCCTCTCTCCCTCTCTCTCTCTCTCTCTCTCCCTCTCTCTCTCTGCAATGATGCTTTTGCTGCTGTGGAACCTTTGTGTAGCTTCAAGAGGCTGTTTCTCACACACACACACACACACACACACACACACATAGACACACACATACACACACACACACACACACACATAGAGTCAGAACCAGCTGAACCCATTCAAACCAAACATGTCCTCCAAGGCTGCACATCTCCTTTCTCTCTCTCTCTCTCTCTCTCTCCCTCTCTCTCTCTCTCTCTCTCTCTCTCTCCTCGCCTGCTTATCTCTCGCCCCGAGGACGAGATCAATTTTGGGATCAGCGCTTGATTAAATATCGACAAGGCCCCGACTCTCCCTCTGAACGCGTCTCTTTGATCACGAGATGAAAAGCTCTCAAAGTGCCCGTCATTGTCTCAGGAATCAAACTCATCAAACTTTGGTCTGCCTAAAAGTGCAAAAAAATAATAATAAATAAGAACGCCTTTCAGATGGCACTCTTTCATAATGAAATTGTGGGCATTCAATAGGCTCTCAGAGTGTGTTTGAGTCCCGCAGCGCAGCATGAGTGCAGATAGGAGAGAGAGAAAACTTATCTGGCTATTATCTTGCTTTTCAGAGGGTTTTTTTCTATTTGAAAATTGATGCTTGTATTTCTTTGCTGTGTGCAGCTAAATATCTGTGAGAGCCTCTCAGACAAAGTTTCAGGCCACTTTTCTCAACTTCTCTGGCCTTGATCCAGCAGCGAGAGAGAGGAGGCAGCTTGACATTTCTCAGACGTATTCGCACGTATGGGGAGCGGAGACGGAGGCTCTGTCATCGTCGCAGTTTTACGCATTCACAGTCACAATGATATAATGGGAGCGTCTCCGAGAGCAGGCAAGCTGTGAGCGCTGGATCTAAGTGGGCCATTTCATCTTGATGTTAAGTCTTGTGCGACCCACCTTTTAAGAGCTGTTCCTTTATGATGATTTACAAAGGGAGCTCTTAAAAGAATGCATTTCTTTTCTCTGGGTTTGAATGGGAATCAGTAGAAATGCATTACAAGCTGCATTTCCATCATAGCTTTTATAATTTTGACAAAATACCGACCCTACTGTCAGGTGCTAATAGCTGTGACCCCAGGTAGAGTGTGGTCCTGAGCCATCCCATAATAACCCTGGTACCATGTGGTCCTGCTCCATCCCATAACAACCCTGGTACCATGTGGTCCTGCTCCATCCCATAATAACCCTGGCACCATGTGGTCCTGCTCCATCCCATAATAACCCTGGCACCATGTGGTCCTGCTCCATCCCATAATAACCCTGGTACCATGTGGTCCTGCTCCATCCCATAATAACCCTGGCACCATGTGGTCCTGCTCCATCCCATAATAACCCTGGTACCATGTGGTCCTGCTCCATCCCATAATAACCCTGGCACCATGTGGTCCTGCTCCATCCCATAATAACCCTGGTACCATGTGGTCCTGGTCCATCCCATAATAACCCTGGTACCATGTGTTCCTGCTCCATCCCATAATAACCCTGGTACCATGTGGTCCTGCTCCATCCCATAATAACCCTGGTACCATGTGGTCCTGGTCCATCCCATAATAACCCTGCTACCATGTGTTCCTGCTCCATCCCATAATAACCCTGGTACCATGTGGTCCTGCTCCATCCCATAATAACCCTGGTACCATGTGGTCCTGCTCCATCCCATAATAACCCTGGTACCATGTGGTCCTGCTCCATCCCATAATAACCCTGGTACCATGTGTTCCTGCTCCATCCCATAACAACCCTGGCACCATGTGGTCCTGCTCCATCCCATAATAACCCTGGCACCATGTGGTCCTGCTCCATCCCATAATAACCCTGGCACCATGTGGTCCTGCTCCATCCCATAATAACCCTGGTACCATGTGGTCCTGCTCCATCCCATAATAACCCTGGCACCATGTGGTCCTGCTCCATCCCATAATAACCCTGGTACCATGTGGTCCTGGTCCATCCCATAATAACCCTGGTACCATGTGTTCCTGCTCCATCCCATAATAACCCTGGTACCATGTGGTCCTGCTCCATCCCATAATAACCCTGGTACCATGTGGTCCTGGTCCATCCCATAATAACCCTGCTACCATGTGTTCCTGCTCCATCCCATAATAACCCTGGTACCATGTGGTCCTGCTCCATCCCATAATAACCCTGGTACCATGTGGTCCTGCTCCATCCCATAATAACCCTGGCACCATGTGGTCCTGCTCCATCCCATAATAACCCTGGTACCATGTGGTCCTGCTCCATCCCATAATAACCCTGCTACCATGTGGTCCTGCTCCATCCCATAATAACCCTGGTACCATGTGGTCCTGCTCCATCCCATAATAACCCTGCTACCATGTGGTCCTGCTCCATCCCATAATAACCCTGCTACCATGTGGTCCTGCTCCATCCCATAATAACCCTGGTACCATGTGGTCCTGCTCCATCCCATAATAACCCTGCTACCATGTGGTCCTGCTCCATCCCATAATAACCCTGGTACCATGTGGTCCTGCTCCATCCCATAATAACCCTGCTACCATGTGGTCCTGCTCCATCCCATAATAACCCTGCTACCATGTGGTCCTGCTCCATCCCATTATAACCCTGGCACCATGTGGTCCTGCTCCATCCCATAATAACCCTGGTACCATGTGGTCCTGCTCCATCCCATAATAACCCTGGTACCATGTGGTCCTGCTCCATCCCATAATAACCCTGGTACCATGTGGTCCTGGTCCATCCCATAATAACCCTGGTACCATGTGGTCCTGCTCCATCCCATAATAACCCTGGTACCATGTGGTCCTGCTCCATCCCATAATAACCCTGCTCCATGTGGTCCTGCTCTATGTGGTCTACGTAGGATCTAACCCAGTCTTCCTGTTATGAGACTGATTGAGCTTTCAGTTGTAGTGAATTCAATTCTCTTTCTTGTCATTAAAAATCAGAGTCCAGATCATTATCTCGAGGGGGCGGAGCCAGTTCACCTTCAATTAACCAGTAATTAACTGCAAATTCTGAAGTGTGCACGACTGGGGAGACTGGATCCACTGCCAACGACAAACAGGACGCTGCTCCATCCTTCCACCAACACATCGACCGTCTTCATGAGGAGGAGGAGCCAGGAGGAGGGGCGGTGGAGGGGGAGGAGCAGGAGGCGAGCCTGTTTGAACCGGCACACACTTGTTGTTTCCTCCTCTCAGCCCAGCTGCCACGCGCTGCTTTTTGGAGAAACTCCTAAAATACATCCATTACAAACCTCCTTTCTCTCAGCGTGACTCACACTAACGACCACATGCTTCTGCCGTTTGCTACAAACAAGCTGCGCACACACACACACACACACACACACACACACACACACACACAGGCGCAGAAAGCCTGTCGGAGCATTAATCACGTCCTGTGGAGAGGAGCTGCGACGGAGCTGCAGATCAACGCTTTATTTCTCCGTTTCGTTACGTCAGTCGGCGTCCAGGGGCAGCACAACAAAGAGCAGACGTCTAAATGAAAACGTGGTGGATTATCTGTGCCGTAAATATCTCTGTGAATAAAACGTGTTTGGCTCTGATGCTGAAGCTCAACCTGTTCGCTGCAACAAAGCAGCTTCAGAGGAGCCTGTGTTCTCCTGGTGACAGCAAACACACACACACACACACACACACACACACACACACCGAGCAGAAAATAAAAGGCAGCTCGACAACTTCCAGCCAGAGTCACCACCAGCAACACACACACATACACACACACACACACACACACACACACACACACACACACACAAGCCTCCAGGTTTTGGCCTGAGTTCAGCTCATTATACCAGTCAGTCAGCAGGGACCGACCGCGTCTCCTTACTATCACAGAGGACATTGTGTGTTTTGTGTGAAAGTGTGTGACTGTTTTTTTATGTCTGTGCATGTGTGTGTGTGTGTGCGTGTGTGTGTGTGTGTGTGTTTGTGTGTGTGTGTCCTCCCCTTCAGCTCTTCTCAAAGCTGTGCAGTTTTCAACCAATTAAAAGACAATCTGTCTCCCTGAGCCCCTCTGCTCCCTTTGGCCCTGGCTCTCTGAATCTAAGTGTGGAAGTGTGTGTGTGTGTGTGTGTGTGTGTGTGTGTGTGTGTGTGTGTGTGTGTGTGACCTGCTGATATCATCAAACTGGAAGACAACGATGGTTGAGAGATTGAGGGTCAAGAGAATAAGAGTGTGCGTGTGTGTGTGTGTGTGTGTAGCTGGAAGTTGTTTAGCTTTCTTTTATTTCCTGCTGAAACTCGTGCCAGATTTTCTGCTCATCAGCAAAAGTTTGAGTGACACGTCCCCGAGGACTCGCAAAGTCTTCAGTTTTCATTGATTTCTCGATGGTTGAAAATTCCACTTTCATCCCATATAACCTACACTGTCTCAGAGTGTGTGTGTGTGTGTGTGCGTGTGTGTGTGTGTGTGTGCGTGTGTGCGTGTCACCTCCTGATGGTGCGCAGCAGGGTGGACCGGGCCTCGTTGTGGAAGGTGATGACGATGGAGGTCGGGGGGAGGTCGGCGTGGTAGTGAAGCGTGGTGCACCTGCAGAGACAGAGCAACGGTCCAGGCTCAGGTCGGGATGCACAACATAGAACATACGACATAAAAGCTATGAACTCTGGATCCATCACAGCCTCATCGCCTCATATTACACTTCCTGCTCAGATCTGGCTCGTTTCATGCTGATCTGGCAACCACATGTAGACTTCAACTATACTGTCTACACTTTGGAAGATTTTCCTCTGTTACTCTGTTTAAATCGATTAAATCTTTAACTGTATTTATTCAAACATCATCATGTACATGAACGAGGACATGATGTTTATCCTGCCTCTCTCCAACAAAGCAAAGCAGAAAGTGTTCCTTTGCTCTGGACCTGCTCTCAAACACCCCTGAACAGTGTGGAACAGCTTGTAGAAGCAGCAGCAGTGCAGGATGTTCCTCTGGTCTGAACATCGGAGATGATGAACGTGTCGAGCTGTCAGAGACTCCATTTGGAAACGAGTCAAGAATGAAGAAAACAAAACAAACAGCCTTCACAAAGTGTCGACATCGCTGATAGACCACAGGGTTCAGAGTCAGCATGAGGAGATATCTCACACACACACACACACACACACACACACACAGCTCAGAGGAGGAGCTGCAGAAGACTTAAAGAAGATATGCAGCCAAAGGCTCATTAAAATACACCACATATGAGTGTGTGTGTGTAAATGTGTGCTGCCTTCGCTGGGTCAGCAGGCTGTTCTTTTTAAAGAGCAGAGACACACACACACACACATACACACACACACACACACACACACACCACATACCAGAAACACTCACCCTCACAGTGTATAATGAGAAGACTGGCCTTTACCTATCAGATTGATGGATTGGTGACATTTTCGAGCAGAAACAGTCTGCTTGTTCTCCTCTGGCCTTCATTTTTAAAAAGCCTACCTTCCTCAAGTGTGTGTGTGTGTGTGTGTGTGTGTGTGTGTGTGTGTGTGTGTGTGTGTGTGTGTGTGTGTAAAGCAGTCCACATCACACTGCACCATTAGCCATCCTAACACATGGCTGCTAATCTTATCCGCCTCCATCATGTGCGTTCCATTATGTGTTTATTGGAGGCGTTGAGGTCGGCGTATTCAATTAAAACTAATGGGAGAAGAAGGATCTCATTGACACCTCCCCCCGACGTCGCTCGCTGTCTGCGTTCCTGCGCACTCGAGGCAGAGAGGAACACACGCTCGCACTGTGGAAACATGGAGGACACGGAGTCTGAGGCCTGGTTTAATGATGTAAAACACAGAGAAACTAAAACGTAGAACCAATAAAGACAGGTTAGAAGAAACGCTGCACTCTTAACATAAATCCTCAGAAAGACTTAAAAGTGCTTCTCAGTTTCTTACGGCTGACTATATGGCATCATTTTATTTTTTTAATGAGTTTAATGAGTGAGTGCTTAATTAGAGCAATCAGCTCTAATAAGCCAAAAATACATTTCATACACTAAAGTCACTGGTTTGATCTGATCTGATGCGTCTCAGAGTTACTGAGCAGAGCTGAGTGGAGCCACCTGACAGAACATTTCTAATTTAAAGAGGATTTATGTTTTAAGAGAGTGTAGCATGCGATAAACTCTGTCAATATTTCATTAAGAAAAATCTAAATCTAATCAATTAATCAGTCCATTTAGTGCCTCTTACATTGACTTATCACGGTGACAAAAACAGAAGCTATCAGCAGCTGCATCTCTCCACGTGTTCCCTCTCAAATCTCCAGTCCAGGTGTGTTAACGAGTCCAGGTGTGTGTGTTAACGGGACCAGGTGTGTTTGTTAACGAGTCCAGGTGGGTCTGTTAACGAGTCCAGGTGTGTGTGTTAACGAGTCCAGGTGTGTGTGTCAGCGAGTCCAGATGTGTTTGTTAACGAGTCCAGGTGTGTTGACGAGTCCAGGTGTGTGTGTTAACAAGTCCAGGTGTGTTAACGAGTCCAGGTGTGTGTGTTAACGAGTCCAGGTGTGTTAACGAGTCCAGGTGTGTGTGTTAACGAGTCCAGGTGTGTTTGTTAACGAGTCCAGGTGTGTGTGTTAACGAGTCCAGGTGTGTGTGTTAACGAGTCCAGGTGTGTGTGTTAACGGGACCAGGTGTGTTAACGAGTCCAGGTGTGTGTGTTAACGGGACCAGGTGTGTGTGTTAACGAGTCCAGGTGTGTGTGTTAACAGGACCAGGTGTGTTAACGAGTCCAGGTGTGTGTGTTAACGGGACCAGGTGTGTTAACGGGACCAGGTGTGTGTGTTAACGGGACCAGGTGTGTGTGTTAACGAGTCAAGGTGTGTGTGTTAACGGGACCAGGTGTGTGTGTTAACGAGTCCAGGTGTGTGTGTTAACAGGACCAGGTGTGTTAACGAGTCCAGGTGTGTGTGTTAACGGGACCAGGTGTGTTAACGGGACCAGGTGTGTGTGTTAACGGGACCAGGTGTGTGTGTTAACGAGTCAAGGTGTGTGTGTTAACGAGTCCAGGTGTGTGTGTTAACGAGTCCAGGTGTGTTTGTTAACGAGTCCAGGTGTGTGTGTTAACGAGTCCAGGTGTGTGTGTTAACGAGTCCAGGTGGGTGTGTTAACGAGTCCAGGTGTGTTTGTTAACGAGTCCAGGTGTGTGTGTTAACGAGTCCAGGTGTGTGTGTTAACAAGTCCAGGTGTGTTTGTTAACGAGTCCAAGTGTGTTAACGAGTCCAGGTGTTTCTGTTAACGGGCCCAGGTGTGTGTGTTATCTGGTCCAGCTGTATTAACGAGGTGTGTGTGTGTGTGTGTGTGTGTGTGTGTGTGTGTGTGTGGGCAGCGTGCGCCCCACTCTGCAGCTGGCTCAGATAAGATGTGTGTTTTCCAGCTCAGAGGCGATGAAACCTGTCTAGTTTTACAGCCTTTGAAATAACTCGACTCCAAGAAAAACATGTCGACTCGCTGTGATCTGGGAGGAAATTCCATATCTGAGCACATCAACAAAATGTTTGATAAAGAGCCAAACCTGGTGAAGTCTGGCGGCTTATCTGTCCGAGCCCGGAACCCAGCCGCACGTCTCAGAGAGAAACGACTCAGACCTGGTTTTCATCGTCCTGGAGATTCTCTGCCTCCCTGGTTGGATTATTCTCCTGATATCTGCGTGTGTGTGTGTGTGTGTGTGTGTGTGTGTGTGTGCCTCGGTGTCCCGGGGCCAGACGTTGAGCCTCCTCCTGTGATTGGCTGCAGGGTTGGAGCAGCAGCTCGCTCCTAATTTGTTGTATTAACAGGTCGGCACACAGCATCAGTCAGTGCACACGAGCACCCAGCTGTGAAATAATACTATCAGCACCTCATTAACTCGCAATTTGATTCGTTTTTTTTTTTTTTTCCCCACTAGTTTGGAGGCACGATGATTAAATGGGGAAACAATTTCAAGCGAAGCAGATTAGAGAGCAGCAAAGTTCAGGAGCCAGAGCGGGACTCCAGCTTGTGACTTTGACAGAAGGAGAGGAGCTGCTCCTTCCCGTCTCCTCCTCTCAGCTCATTAGTCTCTTTATCCTGCATCGCTGTTCCTTTGTTCCATCTAATTTCTCCCAGTATTTCATGTTTGACTTCTGACTCTTTTGTCTTCATCTTCATTCTTTTCATTTCTCTATTCATCTTTCCCTCTTTCTGCCTTGTTCTCCTGCTCTTCCTCCTCTTCTCCATCATCAGATCCATTTCGCCCTCCTTTGTGTTTATTTCCATCTTCTACCGGCAGAATATTTAGTAAAGGATGAATGAAGGAATCTCAGGAGTCAGAAACTGGGACGGGACAGACTCCAGTCTTTCCCACCTTCCCTGCTCCATTGTCCCAGCATCTCTGCAGCGAGAAAACCAATGTGCGTGCTACACATTTGTCAGATCATATCCCATCATGCCCCTCTCCGATTCATCCAGCCCTCTATCTCCCAGGCTCCATCTCTGCTTTTCCTACAGTTGATTTATTCAGCAGCTACACCAGAGAGGAGCGATGAGGAGATAGGGACGAGTCTGTGTGTGTGTGTGTGTGTGTGTGTGTGCGTGTGTGTGTGAGGGAGAGGGAGAGAACGGGTGAGAGTGAGAGGGGACGACTGGACGAGGTGTGAGACACAGTGACAGACGGGTGGAGAGAGAGACAGACTGAGATGTACAGATTAAAGTTGTGCTGACAGATGACTGATGTTAAGGCTGATATGGACAAGCTTCCACACTCCCTGAGTGTGTGTGTGTGTGTGTGTGTGTGTGTGTGTGTGTGTGTGTGTGTGTGTGCACGCACTTCCTGATGCATCAAAGCTCAAGAGAGCACACACACACACACACGCACACAAGAGGGAACTGAGGAGGAGAGAAAATAGACAAAGAGGAGAGAGAGGGCATGGAGGGAAATAAAGATGTGGAGAGAGGAGAGGAACAAAGGATGGGGGAAGAAAAGGAGAAGGAAACAACTGAGACAATACAGGGAGGAGAAAAGAGAGTGGAGGAAAGGAGGAGAAGAAATCATAAAAATGTTGAAGCATAATAACAGAAATATAAGGATTTGTTTATGTAACAAAGAGTGGCATCTTAAATCACAGTGACGTCTCTTCCATCCTCTCAAGATAGAAACTAACTATGTGGAAACCAAGACAGAAAAGCATCTTTATGTTTACAAACCACGACAAAACAAAACAAACCAAAACAAACCAAAACAAACCAAAACAGGAAGAAGAATAAGAGAGTGATTGTATTAGAGGCTAAGAGATGGAGACAGAGCCACTGTTTACTGTAGACTTGTGTCCAGATGGTGAGAAAATCATTTATATTTGATGAGCCGAGGCCATTTGAAGAGTGAGAGCTGTTTCTGTGTGTGTGTGTGTGTGTGTGTGTGTGTGTGTGTGTGTGTGTGTAAGAGAGAGAGTGTGCGTGTGTGTGTGTGTGTGTGTGCAATAGCTCATCAAAGTTCATCTGGAGGTGAGATAAACAACACATGAAAGGACGGGTCAAAACCAGCCGAGACAAAGGCATACACACACATCCCGCACACACACACACACACACACACACACACACACACACACACACACGGCCTCTCTGCAGGCGGTGCAGCCGACCTGTCAAAGTGTGTGTTTGTGCTGCAAAATACTAATGGCCACTGATGTAGCCCTGAGATAGTGTCAGGCCTGCTTACACACACACACACACACACACACACACACACACACACACACACACACACACACACACACACGCACACACACACACACCCTTGCTACCTGAAGCATTTTATTAACACCTCTACAGTCTCTCCTTCTCTCTCAGTTTCTTTAGTCTGAATCCAGGTTGTAACGTTGTGTTAATATAATGAAGTCTGGAGCTTCGTTACAGACACACACACACACACACACACACACACACACACACACATACACACACACATACACACACACACACACATACACACGTACATACACACACACACACTCTCATTTTGTGTCATTTTCTGTTTTTGTCCATTGTTTCACCTTCAAGCTAAACAATAGAGAGTAGAAAATAAAACCCGTTTGTTCACCTTTGAATATGAATATGTCTGTGACCTGGAGACTAGTCTGACTACTTTGTAAACAAAGTATTTTCTGCAAACTTCTCTTTCAGCTTCCCCCTTCCACACTACAACACTAACGCTGCTTTTTTCAGGATTTCTTTGAGTCGTCCCGAGTCTGATGATCAGTTCATTCCTCTGATGTTTGGCTCCAGACTTTAAAGGAAACCTAGAATTAAATGTTGTTTTTACTGACCACTCAGGTGAGTGGCAGGACAGACAGCCAATAGGAATGAAGCCTACATGTTGTTGCCAGATCAGCATGAAAGGGGCCAGATCTGAGCAGAAACAGAGCATAATAGAGCATTGTAGAACAGACTCTGAGTAGTTTCTGATGGAACCAGAGAATCCATTCAACTTTTCTCATAAATAACTAGGAATGAAATCACCTCCAGACAAGAAATCAAAAGCAGTCGGATTTAACTTTTAAGAACCTATAAGCACTATAAGTACAAGGTACTATACGAGGTATCAGATATGTTTTTTCATGTTTTAGAATAAACTTGAAGCCAGGGAAGCCATTTTGTTTTTGGGCATCACAATGAATCCGAGGAGGAGCCGCGCGGCTGGAGGAAGAAGATATTTAGGAAAGCTATTCACCTCTGGCCTTTCTTCCTCTCTTTTTTCTTCCTCTCCCCTTTTCTTCCTCTCCTCCTCTGCCTCGCCTCTATTCAGGTGCTCACAGAGGAGGAGATGGCCTAGTTTTGGCTGGTTAGGCAACAACCATTTACATATTCATACACACACACACACACACACAGTGGTAGTGAATGAGGGAACGAGGGATTTCTCTCCTTGTGATCAAGGAAAAGAGCAGAAAAGGAAAAAAGAGAAAGAGACAGCTAGGGACAGTTCATAATGCCCCCATTTCTCCTTTTTACTGGAAAATTCCATTAGGAAAATTTCCGAGTCAATGACTCCAGTGAATGAATAGCTCGATGAATAGTTCGCTGGATTCAACAGTTTTAATTGAAGCGAGTTCAGTCCCGCGAGGAGCGAGGGAGTTTACTCCCTGGGAGGAGGAGGAGACCTGAGCAGGAGGCCGCCTGCACGACGTTCACCTCAAGCCTCCTCCAACAATGAGCTGGTCACGCACACACACACACACACACACACACACACACACACACACACACACACACACACACACACACACACACACACACACACACAGCTTCGGCAGCTTTCATCGTTGTTTGCCTCCCGTTGACGTAGAACCTGTCGAGCTGCTGAGCTGGGGACCTGCAGCCACGCACGGAGCAGGATGAGAAATGAAACGAGATGGAGCCGAACCGCCCCGAACACACGAGCAGACACCAGACGAGTCAGGACATGTTGGTTTAACAGGGATAAGTAAACAGGGGGAGAGCAGAGAAGGAAGGCGTTACGTAATGTTGCATCTTTTTACAGCTAATCGATATCCTCACATCGAGCGGCTGTGGTATAAAAACAAGCCGAGAGATGTAAGCGTTTGGAGGTTTCATCAAAGGCAGGATGAACTGCGAACTAGAGGCAGGAGCTCTAAGAGTCCTCCAGAAACCAACAGAGGAGAAGTGAAGACCCGATGATGAGATCTGATGAAACACGGGTTCAAGAACAGGGGAAGGAAGACGAGAGAGCTCAGGGCCACGCTGCAAAAATACACGTCTAAGAACAAAATAAAAGCATTAAATCTGAGGAAAAAGGTCTGAGATGATTGGATTTGACATTTAAGACTTGAGATTTAATATTACAGTGTAAAACTGAACACTTAAAATAGGATTTTTTGTAAGAATCAAACAATTTGCAGTGGAATAGGAGCATTCATACGAGAACACAGTTTCCTTTGATCTAGAAACGCACAAAACCTAAACATCTCAGTACAAAGTGGTGATGAAACTACATTTGGAAAAACATCATTTCACTCAGATAAAGTATGTGATGTAAAAGTCTATTATATAGTGTTACGGAAACACTTTGTTCACATGACGTAGGGGTCACATGACTGAGATTTACCTTCACTTAAATCTAAAAAAAAATCTTATTAAAATGTTTTGGACATAGGATTATAGCTCATACATAACTCACCCTTCAATAGAAACACCTGCCAGTCCGAGCTGGACTTTGGTGAAACTTCAGGAGTAATGCTTTTATTTTGTTAAGGAGAACAGTGACAGGAGTTGGCTCCGTGTAGTTTCAGTTTCGTAGTTGTGATGAAGCAGCTCAGCGGAGCCGAGGCCCGGCGAGGCCGCCGTCTGCAGCCAGGACCGCAGCGTCAGGCTGCCACGTCCTGCTGCGTCACGGCAGCACTTAAACATTCCTTCTGATCTCCGTTAAACTGGGCCAAGTAAACAGATCTGACTCGGCACTCTGGTCTGATCCATTCCAGGAGGTTTCGCTCCCTCCAGTTATTTCTTTGAAAGTGCAAACGCGTGGTTTCACGTTCTGCTGCTTCAGGAAGAACGCACAAACGAGCAGGAAGCGTTGTCTGAGCCTGGCTGTGCTCGGAGCTCCTGCTAAATAACTGCAACGATAAATAAAATAAATGAAAAATAACCTCGTTACGCTCCTCTGTCTGAAACAGAACCGTGAGGAGGCGGAGGAGGGGCCGAGGTTTGTCACATGCTGTCAGTCCTGGAGAGTGTTGAGAAGGGAGGGAAACTTCCAGACTGAGTGTGAGTACTGCAGCACACACACACACACACACACACACACACACACACACACACACACACACACACACACACACACACACACACACAAAGAGCAGGCTCCGTCTGTGGCTCTCCCTCTGATTAAGACCAGGAATACTCCAGACCGAGGGGCAGGACCCCCAGACATCTTGATTATAACTGCATCGCTTTATTTCTCCTTTATTTATAACTCAAAACTCTATGTCTCCTTTATTTATAACTCCACCTCTTTTATTTCTCCTTTATTCAGACGGTCCAGCCTCACTGAGACCTCACTGAGATTAAGATGCGACTGATGCCACAGATGGGACAATAAATACCACAAAGCACAAGAAGAAACAACACAATTTCCAAGTGTCTGGTTGAAATTTCCAAGTTGGATGCCCATAATAAATTCCCATAATAACCCTGGTACCATGTGGTCCTGCTCCATCCCATAATAACCCTGGTACCATGTGGTCCTGCTCCATCCCATAATAACCCTGGTACCATGTGGTCCTGCTCCATCCCATAATAACCCTGCTACCATGTGGTCCTGGTCCATCCCATAATAACCCTGCTACCATGTGGTCCTGGTCCATCCCATAATAACCCTGCTACCATGTGGTCCTGCTCCATCCCATAATAACCCTGGTACCATGTGGTCCTGCTCCATCCCCTTATAACCCTGGTACCATGTGGTCCTGCTCCATCCCATAATAACCCTGCTACCATGTGGTCCTGCTCCATCCCATAATAACCCTGGTACCATGTGGTCCTGCTCCATCCCATAATAACCCTGGTACCATGTGGTCCTGCTCCATCCCATAATAACCCTGGTACCATGTGGTCCTGGTCCATCCCATAATAACCCTGGTACCATGTGGTCCTGCTCCATCCCATAATAACCCTGGTACCATGTGGTCCTGCTCCATCCCATAATAACCCTGGTACCATGTGGTCCTGGTCCTCCACTCTGAGGAAGATGGACGTCCAGAACATAGTTTTCTTAGATCTTTGAATCAGATGTAGAAACAGTTGAGTCTCCTCCTCTGTCCATCTGGTCTGAAGGGAACTGGTCATGTGACCCCTACGTCAGGTCACGTGACCTCACACTTTGAGATCAGCTTCTAGATGGACACGTCTGGAGGAGCATCTCAGGAGAGAGGAATGCTTTTGTGATATTTAAGAGATTTTCTTTCTAAGGGTGTGGAATCCACCTTAAAAAACACTAAACACTTGTCATGTGTGGAGGAGGAACTGATTTTGTATCTGATTAAAATATGAAATAAAACAAGTGGAGTTTTGCAATTCAGGGTTTTACATCGGGATGTTATGAGAACAAACCTAGAAGCTTCTGGAAATATCTCCATCATTTTGTGACAGCAGCTACTGGAGGTACAGGGTGTGCGGAGGCTCCTGCTCTGCAGTGATGGAGCGCTGGCTAACAGAGACGGATGCTGCTTCTCTAAGCTGCACCGACTCCCAGCGCTGCTTTGCCTCCTTGTTAGAGCCGCTGTGATCCCCCACCGCTGCTGCCTGTCGGATGTTTTCCAGAGTTTTCCGACTCTTTAAAAAACATGAGGCTGGAGCTGCTGGGAGAGAGACGCTCACCCCTGTGCTGCTTATGTATTCATGCTTTGCAGTTCCACAGCTCTGCCCGCTGCTCTGGCTGCTCTGGCTGTGTGTGTGTGTGCGTGTGTGTGTGTGTGTGTGTGGGGTGCTATAAAGTCCTATATATGTTTTTCTACACGTTTTAATGCATGCGCAGCCAGCACACACTCAGCCTGAGGGACGCTGATCCACACCCTGCAGGAGGACTTCCTCCCTCTGAGACCTGGAGCCTAGTGCTGCTCTCTGTGATCAGCAGCTTCAGGTGTTGCTGAACGTGCAGGGAGAACTTAACGTCTGGAGCCCAGTCTGCTCTGAAGCACTGTTTGGGTCTGTCGTCTCCCTCCTGACAGACTCGGTGTTCTCAGCTAAGTGAAATCAGGGAACGAGTGTTGGAAGCGATGCGGGGTGACACAGAGTGCGTGCTACACAAGTCTGATTAAAATTAATCCAACATGGCTCTAAATCCTCGTCAGCCGTCACACATCAGACAGGTAGTAAGGAGGCAGCGCGGCTCTGTGCGCTCTGATTCATTTGTGGATTTAAAGTTTCAGACGAACATTTGCTAAAACTTGAAAGAGAATCTATGGAATATTGTTTTTCTTTTGAGTTCCTCTCGATCCTTTTCATCCTGCTTTAGGAGTAGGAACATCTATCAAAATCTATCTATCTATCTATCTATCTATCTATCTATCTATCTATCTATCTATCTATCTATCTATCTATCTATCTATCTATCTATCTATCTATCTATCTATCTATCTATCTATCTATCTATCTATCTATCTATCTATCTATCTATCTATCTATCTATCTATCTATCACCTGGACCTTCTCCACAGATGTGGACATGATGATGTTTTTGAACTTGTTTGGGAATAGACTGTTCGATGTAGCAAAGGCAACAGTTTTTTCCATTCTGTAAAACCCTAAAATGTGAGAACAGAGTGTGCTCTTAGCGTTAGCTGTGAGCCGCCACCCTTCCCTTCACCTCCCTGGAACACTCAGCCGGTGTCACCCGTCTCACCACATCATAATCACACACAGCCGAGGTGCTTTCAGCAGTGAGGCGCTGTCAGATCCTGAGATATTAAAGCGTCTGAGACCCCCCCTCGTATTGTTATCTCCGTGAAGCTCTTTGAAGAGGCTCTGCAGACAGACAGCGTGGCACACATGAGTGCGTATCTGTGTCATCAGAGTCAGAGAGGCTGGGAGGCCGCTGGCTGCCGGCCGGGGTCCGGGGAGCTCAGACGAGCCTGGGACGAGGCGGCGCGCTCTCCGGCCGGCTCAGTGAGGGAAACGTGGAAGCGGCTGCTTCAAAGTGCCTCTGTGTCTGCTCTGGTTCCTCAGGCTGTAACACACACAGAACACTAACCCTACTGCAGCTCAAACCACCTGTCACTGTTGTATAACACGTCCCACTTAAAGTGAGAGGATGTCACGCGTTGCTACGTCATACTACGTTAGCGCTGCGAGCTAATCTGAGCCAATCAGCAGCAGAGGAGCAGGTTCTGTGGTCCCAGCTTGCTGCTTTCAGAGACTTCTCACTGTTTGATCCATCTCCAACATCATCCAGAAGAATTATCTGCGTGTTTCATGTCAGTCGATGTTTTCTGTTGCTAATGCTAATGAGCTCTGTTAGCACTGCAGAACGCTACACAAGGAAAACGTGTGTGTGTGTGTGAGATGCAGATATAAAACGGAGATAAGGCAAAAAAAGAAAACTTCTGTGTCTGTACTACTTTCTTCCCCTCAGCCAATGACAATAAAGAAATGGATCGATAACCAATATGAGAAATGGAACTGGAATAGTTACATTTTCAGAGGTTCCCATCCCTACCTCTGCTACCACCAGAACACGACATGTTATCAGTAGAACTACAATAACTACTGATACTTGTGTCTATACAGCTTCCTACTACTGCATGCAGTACTACAGTACTAAAAGTACCAGAGTAAATAGGACAAGATTCCCTACATTAGTCTGTTATTTATTCATGAAGAAATGAAGATATTCCTATATTTCATTTGTCTTGAGAAGTGCATTGTTGCAGAAAGTAGCAGCTACTGGAACATTAATAATAAATACAGATGTAATGAAACCAGAGTGGCAGAAGGATATGGTGAGAACGAGAATAAACATTTGTACAAGAGAAGATCTCAAGAGAAACCAGAAAACCTCAGACAGCTAATATATGATAAATGATCGATCCAGGTACAGACAGTGCGTAGTTAAGTACAGATACTTAGCTAAACACTGAGGCCTCAGTAAAGTGCCGTCTCCCGGGGTTGTGGAGACGCGTGGACCATCACCAGCTCCGCCGCAGAAGAACTCTTTCTCTGTTCGCGACAGGAACAAACGTAATTGGAAATTTTCACACTACATGATTCCGTCTTGTCTGATAACGACGGCGCCTGATTGATTATTTGCTTTTGTTTGCGGGAGCTTTTGAGAGCAAACAGAACAAACGGAGGGAGAGCGAGTTAACGGAGATAACGGGCGAGCGACAGAGAGAGAGAGAGAGAGAGAACAATAGAAACACAGGCAGAACTATCACTAATAACAACAATAACATCATCACTTTGTCCTTGCTCACAGCCCTCATCCTCCCTCCATCTCTCCCTCCCTCCCTCTCTCTCTCTCTGTCTGTCTGTACCTCCCTCCATCCCTTTGTCTCTGTCTCTCTCCTTTCATCCTGTCATGTCAGAGAACAGAGAAACCAGGATGTGAACTCAGACGAAGCTTTGAACAATAAAGCAGATGCCAGATCGCTGTCACTGGAGAGACAGGGGAGGAGAGAGAGAGAGAGAGAGAGAGAGGGAGAGAGAGGGAGAGAGAGATAGAGAGAGAGAGAGAGAGAGAGAGAGAGAGAGAGAGAGAGAGAGGAGTGTCCTCTTCAAGAGAGAGAGAGACCTCAGAACAACCACACAAAGATCAAACCCTCATAAAGCGTGTCATATTAGTCAAGGAGTAGCAGCCGTTTACCTGCTGAGCTTCAGGTTTTGTTATTGTGACTTTAAAACGGTCAGAAAATGTCTGAGCGCTTTGGTTTCTGTCTCGCTAAAGTCAAAAATAAAACAACAAGTAAACCGCTACATTAACAACAGTAATAACAAGAAAAACAATAATTACAATAATGA
>CM055206.1:18730392-18742892 GCA_029224185.1 Karalla daura | reverse complement strand
CAGCTTGAAGGCAAAGTCCACGAGTGCCAGGGAAGAGCTGGTTAACGGGACCTAGTTTAGAGGAGCTGAGACACGTCAACCATCCCTCCTGCTCTCCTGCTGATACTAAAGGAGCTGCGTCCAATGAGCGTCGCTCTCTACCGATGAACTTGTTTGTGTCTGGCTTTCGCAGTGAATCCAACGCAGGCTGAACTTGAATGCTCCTTGTCAGTGTAGCGCTGCTTGACATTCACAGTTTTGCACATTGAACCTCAGGAGAACGAGCGGGCCGTTACGGATGCTGGTTGAGTGCCTAGCTCAAGGTTACAGCGGGGTGGGAGAGAGAGAGAGAGAGGGAGAGAGAGAGGGAGGGAGAGAGAGAGAGAGAGAGAGAGAGAGAGAGAGAGGGAGAGAGGGAGAGAGAGGGAGAGAGGGAGAGAGAGAGAGAGAGAGAGAGAGAGAGAGAGAGAGAGAGAGAGGGAGAGAGAGGCCGCTCCTCATGTGCCCCTCCCTGCCTGTCATATCCAATAAAGCAGGAGATGCCTTAAAAACAACTTGAGCAAAGTAAACCGTGGGGCTGGTGGGTTATTTTAGTGATGGAGGGAGGGAGGGAGGGGCTCAGAGGGAGGTCTGAGCTACCTGTGTGTGTGTGTGTGTGTGTGTGTGTGTGTGTGTGTGTGTGTGTGTGTGTGTGTGTGTGTGTGTGTGTGTGTGTAGTCAAACTAATTCCGTCTCCTGGGACACACACCTTAATGTGACCCAGTTTGGGTGAAACATGCTGGTGAGTGATGATACCTTAAGCAAAGCAGTTTAAAGAACTGCATAATTAAAAGCAGTTTCCTCCTCCTCCTGAAAACTATCTGAACAGTGATTTCAAAATAATGTTTAGTTTGAAGCGATGAAGCTGCAGCTTTTTAAGAGTAAGTCCACTCTATTATCTCCAGGTAAACAGCAGAGGACTGGAAGGAAATGTTAGATTTCACAATAAAAGCTTTATTGTTAAGCTATATTGATCTTGTTCTCTAGTGCTAACATAGAAGCTATGGAACATTGGTTTCATCAGAAATGTCCTAGACGCTATTTTAGAAGCTTTATCTGCACAGATCATAACCAGCAAAGCCAGGTTAACTGGGCTTTTCATTCAGGGTTCCCATGTAAAGACCTTACCTAAAGGACAGTGATGGGGCCTTTGGTCAAACTAACCAACCTTCTAACTCACTAACTTACTAACTAACTAAAACTAACTTTGTCTACAGGTCACAGCACTGTATTTACATAGGACATCTACTGAAAAACTCTCCAAACACAGCAGAGAATAGAAAATGATGAAGACTGGAGAAACACACACACACACACACACACACACACGCACACACACACACACAGAACCCAGGGTAAAATAGTGCTCTCTAATACTTCTTGGACCTCCCATCTGTGATTCAGGTCCCGTCTTGTGATGCCTTGAGGCTGAATGTTGCAGGAAGTGATGCTGAAAAAGAGTTGTGTTTCTCCCTCTGGCCTTCTCCGCCTCTCATCTGTTTCTCACACACACACACACACACACACACACACTCACACACACACACACAGAAGCCTCTGCTCCTATACTTGTGAGGACCACGTACTGACATCTGTACACAAGTGCGTGATGTGATCTGCATCACCACAAGGACACGCACTTGTTAAGGCTGTGAGACTGAATTAGGATTTCCATAAGGATGAATAATTCAGAGCAATCATCATGGTTGTAGGAAATGTGAGGCTGGGACATCACACATGCACGCACCCGGGCGCTACAATGCTAATAGCTTTTAAACTCATGTTTTGTCCACACCTCAAAGAGCTTCAGATCACCGTCGCAGAGACTGAATAAACCAGAAACGTGCACATTCCAGAGGCTGAGGTCAGACTCTGTTGTCATGTCTAAGTGTTCTTTGCTGAGGGCTGTGGGAGCCAGCGGCTGAGTGTTGGTCCTCTGTTGTCAAACAGAGTGGAGCTCCAGCACATGCTCCCAGAGAGCATCAGCTCGGCTCAGCTGTGGGACGGGCTCATGCTGACGCAGCGCATTAACATGCTAACTGTAAGCATGTTTACATGCTGCGCTGGGCTGGGCTGAGGCTGAGAGCACAGCTGAGCCTCGCTGAGCCTCGCTGCAGCCTCGACCCACAGATACTGAACTCTGGCAGGAGCCGCTCCTAACGGAAATCCAGCTTAAAGAGGAGAAACAAGATGAAAAAATGAGATGGAAAACACTTTGGTTTTCAGTTTCTGTCTCTGCTCCTGGTTCTCCCTCAGTCTCTGGCTCCTCCTCTGGTTCTCCCTCAGTCTCTGGTTCCTCCTCAGGTTCTGGTTCCTCCTCTGGTTCGTCCTCAGTCTCTAGTTCCTCCTCAGGTTCTGGTTCCTCATCTGGTTCCTCCTCAGTCTTTGGTTCCTCCTCAGTCTCTAGTTCCTCCTCAGGTTCTGGTTCCTCCTCAGGTTCCTCCTCAGTCTCTGGTTCCTCCTCAGGCTCCTCCTCAGTCTCTGGTTCCTCCTCAGGTTCCTCCTCAGTCTCTGGTTCCTCCTTAGGTTCTCCCTCAGTCTCTGGTTCCTCCTCAGGTTCCTCCTCAGTCTCTGGTTCTTCCTCAGGTTCCTCCTCAGTCTCTGGTTCTTCCTCTGGTTCCGCCTCAGTCTCTGGTTCCTCCTCTGATTCTGGCTCCAACATCAGGCTGTATGTGGAACATCACTCTATAGCTGCAGCAGAGCTCCAGTTTCCACTTAGTGGAGGAGAAGAAGCTGAGGAGCTACTGAGGACCAGGAACGAGGAGTCACAAAGAGTCATGGAAAGTCATGTGGAGTCAAATGAAGTCATGCTGAGTCACAGAGTCACAGGATCATTCAGAAGAGTGGCAGGCAAGACAGCCAAACAGAGTAAAGCATGTGGTTGCCAGATCAGCATGAAATGGGCCAGATCTGAGCAGAAACGGAGGGCTATATTCCCACAGCTACAAACACGATTGTGACTCCTTTTGAGGAACAGGAAAGTTACATTATGGAGTCACGTAGAGTCACATTATGATCATTCACCAGTGGCAGGCAAATCAGAGCATGTGCGGTTGCCAGTTAGGCATGACAGGATAGGACAGAGTAGCATCTGAGGCGTTTCTACTGACACTGGTATTCCATATCTTCTGTGGAGAACAGACCTCCGTGTTGCTCCTCACGTGTCGGCGCTCGGTGAGGAGGTGCTGCTGGAGCTGGAGGAGCAGGCTGATCTGTGCTGCTCTCACAGCACTTTCACAACCACTGACCCAATCAGCCCCGCGCTGAGCACACAGCCAATCCTAGTGTCTGTGTGTGTGTGTGTCCACTCACACACACACACAGACACACACACACACACACACACACACACACACACACACACAGATACACACACTTCTGTGGACGCGTTTGCTACTACTTCTGAGTGCAATTTGTGTGTGTGTAGGTATTCAAGTGTATTATTAACTGGCTGCACACACACACACACACACACACACACACACACAGACAGACACACAGACACACACACACACAGACAGACACACACACACACACACAGAGACAGACACACACACACACACACACACACACACACACACACACAGACAGACACACACACAGACACACACACACACACAGACAGACACACAGTGGTCCTCTTGCAGCCACTAGGAAGATGACCTTCTCTTCAAAGTGCTTACGTCCTGTTTCCTCCAAAGCCCTCAACACTTAGCCTGCAGAGCTGTGGCGAGGAGCCGCTGTTGCTACGAGACAGATGAGAAGCCGTCGGGGGAACATCGAGCACCCCCCCCCCCCCCCCCCTACCCCCCCTGCCCCCCCCCCAGCCTCTCTGAGGCTACAGTAAAACCAAAGCCTGTAGTTAAAATAAATCCTCGGCCAGACAGAAAGTCTAATAAGAGCAGTAAGGGACTGTGTTATTTCAAGTGGGCCGATATTTATTGGTGTTTAAAAGTGGGATTAAATCAATTAGCAGGAGCGTTGTGAGGAGTCAGGGCCGGACTGGAGATTAGTGGCCTGGCGTGTGTTAACGCACACGTGACAACGGGATGGATGGACGCAGCATGGAGACGAACCGTCTAACATTCACGTTTTAATGTTGGAATGATGTAGATGCTTTTAGAGCACAAACCTAAAGACATAAATAGTGACTGACACACGTGACTCCTGAACCAAACTAGGTAGACATCTTATAAATATTATTCCTATTATTATTATTTTCTACAACCAGTATTATTTCTACTCTAAAAGTTTCAGATCCAATATTATTCACTGCAAATAGTATCGACACTTGGAAATACCAACTAGATATATTGGATCCAAGTATCAATATTTTAACTTCTACATATGGATACAGGGTGGAGGGCTGGGTTGGACACACACACACACACATACACACACACACACACACACACAGATTCTCAGACATTCACAGGCACACAGCCTGAGGGGAGAGTCTGGCTCAAGGACACTTCAGCAGGGTTGAGGTCTGTTGGGGGGGGGCTTATGAGATAACACACACACACACACACACACACACACACACACACACACACACACACACACACTTCCTGTGTGAGGCGCTGTGACGTGCTCCACCTCAGTGTCAGCCAAAGATCATCTAATCACATGTGATGGCAGGGAGAGTGAGTGTGTTCATGCATTGCATGAGTGCATGTGTGTGTGTGTGTGTGAGAGAGAGAGAGAGTGACTGAGAGTGTGTGTGTGTGTTAATATGTGTGTATTTGTGTGTGTGGTCCTCCAAATTTAGTGGCAGCTATCTGAGGTAAACAGCTGGTGATTGGAGGGGGTGCAGCCTATTTTGGAGAGCTTCCCAGACGCTCATTCACCCTCACTCTCACTCTCTCTCACACACACCCACGCACGCACACACACACACACACACACACACACTGATACACATGCACATGTACACACACCCGCACACAGTCAGAGAGTGACAGTGAGAGCACAGAGAAACTCTCTCTCTGATATACTACATGCCTCATCACTTCCCTAAACACTCATGCTCGCACACACACACACACACACGCACACATTCACGCACACGCACATGCACAAACTGTTGACACACACTTCAGCAGAAGCACATGAATAAACAAAGAGAAACACGCAGAAAACAACAGTAACAGGCCACAGGAGTCCACTGTGGCTACACCACACACACACACACACACACACACACACACACACACACACACACACACACACACACACACATTACCAGACACTGTGATGTTCCGGTAAACAATATTCACACATGAAGGCTCTGACTGAGCTTTATAATAAGTGTCATATGATAGAGAACGAGTCAAAAACAGAGTTAGTGTGTGGTCAGATTTACAGCCTGACCCAGGAGCCTCACACAGTCAGACTGAGTCTCTGCTGTGGTTCACTGCCTCGCCTCACATTCTGCTGCTTCGTGTTTAAAACGTAAATACACTACGCTGCAGAGTCACCGTGAACTATAAGCAGAGTTTGGAAACTTTCAAGTAGATTTCGACGCAGTTGAGTGGATCAACCTGGGGCTGTCGGTAATTTATCGAGCAAAGGAAAAAACATATATTTCTAATATGCAAATGTTTCTCTGTGTTGTTCATCTGGGTGATAAATGGCCCTGCTCTGTGAAATAATAAGCACTTCTACGTTTCCTTTTTTTGTCATTACTTGGATGGAGACGCTGCAGTGTTCTGTGCAGCTCCTCAGACAAATATCCGGTCCACAACACGTCCACCTGTCATCACAACACTGATCAGACCCACTCACAGGCTGATCCCAGACCAGCCACCAGGACGGCTCCTGAACCAGGCCCTCAGCTGGTCCCAGACCAGCCACCAGGATGGCTCCTGAACCAGTCCCTCAGCTGGTCCCAGACCAGCCACCAGGACGGCTCCTGAACCAGTCCCTCAGCTGGTCCCAGACCAGCCACCAGGACGGCTCCTGAACCAGTCCCTCAGCTGGTCCCAGACCAGCCACCAGGACGGCTCCTGAACCAGTCCCTCAGCTGGTCCCAGACCAGCCACCAGGACGGCTCCTGAACCAGTCCCTCAGCTGGTCCCAGACCAGCCACCAGGACGGCTCCTGAACCAGTCCCTCAGCTGGTCCCAGACCAGCCACCAGGACGGCTCCTGAACCAGTCCCTCAGCTGGTCCCAGACCAGCCACCAGGACGACTCCTGAACCAGTCCCTCAGCATCCCCCCTCACACTCCATGCCTGATAAAATACATGTTACCTCCATGTGGCGAGGACAGAACTGTGTTGAAGATGATGACGATAATAATATAGATCAATATATAATATAAATAATAATAAAGAAGAGGGAGGAAATCGACTGTCACTGAACCACCCGGAGGTTCTGGACACAGTCTTCTACAAAGTCGGTTGGATTATAGTTGTAAAATGTGCAACAATGTTGGAATTATCCAAATTATTCAGAACATTTCAGTCTCACTGAGTGAGCTCATCGGATGCAGAACATGTTATGTTGTTGTAGACTGCAGGGGAAGATGCTCTGAAGTTACCCTCCCAACAGTGATTATCACCAGTCTAAACTGGCGCAGGCTTTCAGAGGCTTTTAGACGCTCTGCATGCGCGACTGACTGACTGGAGGAGAAAGCGAGCTAAATATACTCCTGCAGTGAGGGTTTGATGAGATTTACCTGTTTAAAGCGTGACAAGTTCTGCTCCGGCATCACAGAGAGAGAAAACTGTGGATTCAGTGGGTTGAGGAGAAGGAGTGAGCAGCAGTCAGGTCTGTGGGGAATTACAGAGGCTGGAATACTGCGAAGCAGCTTTCACTGACACCAACACTCTCCTCAAAGTCTCGCATACCTCTGAGAACATTTAGGTGTCCAACAGACAGCTTCTTTATCCTTCCTTTAGTATTTTGACTCGTCTTTATACCTGAAGTTAAACCTTTGGAGGTGGACACTGTGCTGGTGAAAACATCAGAGACAGCAAAGAGGAAAGTGGGTCATTCAACAGGGAATCACTGAGAGTTTCTCCATGTTCTCTGGTGTTAAAATAGAAGCTATGGTGCTCCGGTTCCATCAGAAATGCCTCAGAATCTATTTTTCAGCCCTTTTACAACCCTGTTTCTAGTTGTGGGGATTTGTTCCTGCTCAGATCCCACTCCTTTCATGCTGATCTGGCAACCACAGGTGAGCCTGACTGAGGAGTGTAGCTCAAACATGTAGCATGATTGTTGGAGCGAACACAGACAGGAGGAGCAGGATATTGTTATATATAATACATCGTTATAACATGTTTGTTCTCATGAGGAAGCAGCAACAGAGCATGGTGAGTCACATTGCTATGGTGGCTGCTCTGTGAAGGCAGCCGAGCCATCAGACTGCCAATATCAGTTCATGGAGAGGGGGTGGTGAAGGAAGAAGTATGCTTGTTAGGCAACACACACACACACACACACACACACACACACACACACACACACACACACACACACACACACACACACACTGCAGCACGAACAAAGGAGCTGCGGTCCCTGAGGACCTATTAGTGCATCCCTTCTTCATCTATCTGAGCTTAACTCCTCTATTGTTTGTGACACATCACACACACACATTTACAGATGCTGAGAAAAACTATACAAACACCCTCTCAAACCACACACACGCACACACACACACACACTCATACACGCACATGCACACGAACACACACACACACACACACAGACAAAACTCTGCAGCACCTGTCAAAGCCCCCGGGGAGCTGTACCGGTGTTTAGGAGCAGCCGTTGAAGAGGCATACAGGCTAATTAAAACACACTCCTCTCTCCACCGGCTTCACATAGACACACACACACGCACACCTTCAAACACACACACATGCCAACACACAAAAATGAGAAGGAATCCATATGAGAGAGAGAGAGAAAGGGGAGGAAGCTCGAGGGTGTGAAGGAAACACAAAAGAGAAAGACTGACACTGCTTGCACAGTGGTGTGTGTGTGTGTGTGTGTGTGTGTGTGTGTGTGTGTGTGTGTGTGTGTGTGTGTGTGTGTGTGTTGAATGGATGTGTTTACACCACCTCAGCATGGCGACTCTCTGGCTTTCAGAGTCCCTCACTTCATTAAATTTGACATATTCCCCCGTTAGCTCACAGCTGCTGTTCAGCATTTATGGTAGTGACGCTCAAGGGCTGTGGAGCTTCACCGAGCTCAGAACCTGAGGTCCACAGAACCTGAGGTCCACAAAACCTGAGGTCCACAGAACCTGACCTGCACAGAACCTGAGCTCCACAGAACCTGACCTGCACAGAACCTGAGCACCACAGAACCTGACCTGCACAGAACCTGAGCACCACAGAACCTGACCTCCACAGAACCTGACCTACACAGAACCTGACCTCCACAGAACCTGACCTCCACAGAACCTGAGGTCCACAGAACCTGACCTCCACAGAACCTGAGCACCACAGAACCTGACCTCCACAGAACCTGAGCACCACAGAACCTGACCTCCACAGAACCTGAGGTCCACAGAACCTGACCTACACAGAACCTGAGGTCCACAGAAGCTGACCTGCACAGAACCTGAGGTCCACAGGTGCATAGTACTGTATGTATAGCATAGTTATTTGTATATGTTCATTAATATCTATTGTCCCTATTTTAAATAAATACATAAATAAATTCCAAATTCCAAACTCCAGGAGGGACAAAACCTGAGCTCCATCATTCAAAACCATGCTACACATCCTGATATTTTAGTCGTTGTTGTTGTTGTTCCAAAATCTGAACAAGGACATGATGATGTTCTAGGACCCTCCTGCTCCTATTCAACAAAACCTACTGAAGGTAAGCTAGCTCGTTTATTTGGGAGGGAGCAACATCTGTAGTCGTGTCAGAGCGTGTGTGTGTGTGTGTGTGTGTGTATGTGTGTGTGTTTGTGTGTGTGTGTGAGAGAGAGAGAGAGAGAGAGAGAGAGAGAGAGAGAGAGAGAGAGAAACACACAGAGGAAAACCTTGAGAGACAGCAGTCAGTAGCTGAAGGCCACACCAGGTGGTGAATGTGACTGTTAGTTTAAATCACAACATGTTGATTAATGTGCACGTGTGTGTGTGTGTGTGTGTGTGTGTGTGTGTGTGTGTGTGTGTGTGTGTGTGTGCGTGCACTGCAGATGGTGTGTGACTGTAGCTCCCAGCACACAGCTGTCCGGGCCTCTGCATCCTGGACACACACCTCTCCATCAAGTGTAACTAACAGACCACAAACGCACTGTTGTTCAGTCAACAACATGTTGGGAGTAAAGGCTGTAAACCGCCCCCCCCCCCCCTCTGTAGCAGCACAGCGGTGGACAGGTGGGCAACACAGATCTAATCTGAGGTGATCACATTCAGAGCATCTGACTGAACCCGTCTGACATCCCTCTGAAGGAGCTGCAGTAAACAGCCGTTCTCTAGGCTGCTTCCTTCATCAAATGTTCAGAATGAAATAACTCAATAAAAACTGGTCACTGAAACACCTAAACAACACTGTTCACATCTCCAGGTCACGTGACCTGACGTAGGGGTCACATGACCAGTTCCCTTCAGACCAGATGGACAGAGGAGGAGACTCAACTGTTTCTACATCTGATTCAAAGATCTAAGAAAACTATGTTCTGGACGTCCATCTTCCTCAGAGTGGAGGACCAGGACCACATGGTACCAGGGTTATTATGGGATGGAGCAGGAACACACGGTACCAGGGTTATTATGGGATGGAGCAGGACCACATGGTACCAGGGTTATTATGGGATGGAGCAGGACCACATGGTACCAGGGTTATTATGGGATGGAGCAGGACCACATGGTACCAGGGTTATTATGGGATGGAGCAGGACCACATGGTACCAGGGTTATTATGGGATGGAGCAGGACCACATGGTACCAGGGTTATTATGGGATGGAGCAGGACCACATGGTACCAGGGTTATTATGGGATGGAGCAGGACCACATGGTACCAGGGTTATTATGGGATGGAGCAGGAACACTCTCTACCTGGAGTTACAGCTCAAACACCTTCTGCACGTAGCAGCTGGGTTCTATCGATGTAGCGTGGCTTTTATTTTGGGACACACTGTGATGGAACCGCACACACAGTGGGTCACGCACGTTTCCCAGCAGCACCTGAAAACTAAGCAGCTCAGCAGGAAGCATCCAGGAGGAGCCAGCTGGAGGAACAACAGTGATTATGATGATCACATGAGGCCGTATTAGTGCTGCCCACCTGCTCTGCTGCCACTACAGCTGCTCAGCACGCGCATGTGTGTGTGTGTGTGTGTGTGTGTGTGTGTGTGTGTGTGTGTGTGTGTGTGTGTGGCTTCTTTGGCTTTTATTTCAGTGTCCTGAGAGTCCTGCATCACTGTGACTTAAGAAGAGGGAGAAAGAGGACACACCCACGATTCAGAACACAGATCACATCAGGTCAGATCAGGTCAGATCAGGTCAGATCAGGTCAGATCAGGTCAGATCAGGTCTGATCAGGTCAGATCAGGTCTGATCAGGTCAGATCAGGTCAGATCAGGTCAGATCAGGTCAGATCAGGTCTGATCAGGTCTGATCAGGTCCAAACATTTTTGATGATCAGAGTTAAGCACAGCATGTAAACGGGAAAAAAGTTTCACAAAGGTCTGAATAAAAACGCCTATTTTTGTCCTCACCTAAACTGTCCTAAAGGACTAAAGAAATGCAGTAAATATTCACATTTATGCAGCTAAAAATGTGGACTTCATTTCTTAAAATCCTTGTTTGTTTTTGATTGTTAAGATATTACATTAGTCGATTAATTGATGAGTAGTTGCAGCTCTAGATCACTGGTAACATCATCATCTGAAAACAACCTCAGCTACAGACATAAAAACCTGACAGTGGAATTAATAATAAATACGTTTTATGTTAATATCCAGCGCTGAGTGAAGCAATGAAGATGTGCAAAATCAGAAAAATGACCCATAAAGAATTTAACTGAACATTATCTGAGGTGATAAAACCGTAATGAGGACTTTAACGGGCAGGTGAAGCCCAGCGCGTCCCCAGGCCCTGCAGAGAGCAGCCATGTTTAGACAGCACACGCCATAAAGAGCAGCATCCGTCTCCACGCCACCTCCATCTCCATCGTCTGTCCCAGGTCGGTCAGGTCAGGGTGCACACGCCCACAGCCTGCAGCATGTGACCCTCTCTAGATAAGAGGATCTGGAAGTCGACTGAATGAAAGTCGCCCCCCCCCCCACTGTTAGACTGGACACACGTTGGTCCAGTGGATGCAGCGTTCAGAGTCCTGGAGGTGAGGTGCTCACTCGTCCAGGTGGATCCGTCCTCCTGATGGAGGCCTCGGCAGAAACCTTCTCTCACGTTGACTCGTTAGCGGGGCGAGCGTGTTGCTCAGGGTGAAACGAGACAAGGCGTTTAGTTCGACACAGTCTCAGACTGATGTAATTAAGGCTGGGGAGGGAGCGAGGGAGGGAGGCGGCAGACTGCACCGGCCTGAGATACTGTTCTCCTGCACCTCCCGTCGACCAAATTTAATTTCCATTTTAACATGAATGGAATCAAAACTAATCTCATTCCATCTGGCCTCTCCTCTCTCCCCCTCTCATTTGTCCCTCCGTCTCCTCTGGCTGGCTCCTCTCTCCCTCCTCTGACATCCTCCTCAGTTTTATCTCCTCACCTCTCTCTCCTCCGCTTTCATCTTCTCCCTCATTCCTCGACTCTCCTCCTCCTCCTCCCCTTTCCCCCCGTCTTTCCTCCTCCTATTTTTACCTCAATGGAGGTTTATTAATGAAGTCAAGCTTCATATATAGAGAGACTGAGAGGAGAGGAAAGGAAGCAGAGAGAGAGAGAGAGATGAAAACAGAGCGAGTGAGACAGATAAGGACGAGGTGGAGAGGGAGGAGCGGGGGCGAGAGAGGTAGGGAACAAGTGAGGCTGACGGAGAGAGAAAGAGGAGAGGTGGCCGTTGGGTTTTTATAATTGGCTGTCTGTGACTCAGAGAGGGTGAGCACAGTATCCCTCTGCCACCACACACACACACTCACACACACACACACACACACACACACACACACACACACACACACACACACACACACACACACACACACACACACCCTCAAAGAGATCACATTTCCCTCTCTCGCCTCCCCTAACATGACATGAAACCAGCTTCTGAGGCCTGGGGGCCTCTGAGCATTTAAATGATCTCCTATCTTCTCCACTCACTGTGAACTGAAGATCACAGATTCAGCTCCGCAGCCGCGCCGCAGCCTGTCATTTCCTTCTGATTCAGCTAATTAGCGTCGCTAACGAGTAGCACGCGTGCAGCTGCCGCTTTGACCTGCGCAGCAGCAACACTGAGACCGGCCGACGCTCCCCTCCACGGACAGACCTGGCCGTCCACAGACAGGGTTCACTGTCCCGTCACTTCCAGGACCTGTTCCAGGACTTACACCA
>CM055206.1:18700392-18720392 GCA_029224185.1 Karalla daura | reverse complement strand
TGGAGGGCAGATCAATGCTCCGCTAGCTGCACACACACACACACACACACACACACACACACACACACACACAAACAGTACATATAGGTACCAAAGGACACACACACAGTGCATACACAGACATAGAAACACACAGACCAGGACTGCACACAGACACACGGCTGCTGTGGGGGGGCGTGTTGTGCTATTATTAGCATTAGCGTGATTATTATTTTTACATGTGACCATGAACGACGTTCGCAGGCTGGCAGCGGCGTTCCCGGAGGGAAGCTCGTTTTATTTTTAATCAGCTTCTGTCAAAACGCTCTCCAGCATGACACCGATGGTTACCGGGCCAAGAGTCTGGGAGAGGAGAGGGAGAGACAGAAATAAAGAGGTGAAACAAGCCGCCCACAGTCTCACCTTATCAGCGGCGGAGCAGCTCTGCAGCCCAGCAAAGCGTCACCAACAATTTGACAAATTTCTGTGAATTCTGCAGCGAAGACGCAGCACCTGCTGGAGCCGGCACAGCTGTCAGTCAGCACGCCTGGCCCGGCCTGACAGCTATTTCAGGAGGCATCCTGCTCCGTGTGTGTGTGTGTGTGTGTGTGTGTGTGTGGGGGGGGGGGGGGGGGGGGGGGGGGGGGGGGTCTATATCAGGGCAGTGACAGTATGTCTGCGGTAAGACGAGGAGCTGCTGAACGTGACCCAGCCTCTCTCCAGGCTCTGGTTCCCAGCTCGGCTCTAATTGGCTCCTCTTCTTTCTGGCCTCTGGTCACTGCAGACAGACGAGAGAGAACTGCACCAGAACACTTAACTATCTGCTCGCTAACCGGGCTCACAGCTCTGACCTTAGTTAGCACCACCTTCACTGGATCTGAGCTGAATGTGCCGTTTTACTGAGATCAATTTCACAGTTTCTCTTCGTCTCTTTGACCGGTGGAGTCTTCCTCTCCTCCATCGAAGACCTCAGTGTCTGCCTCACCTCCTGGTGATGAGCACAATGTTCTAGACTCTTTGGGAACTAACAGCGGTGAGGTTCTCACCACCTGATGAAGTAGCAGTTCCTCTTTGTAGTGAAGTTATCACAAACAAACGATAGAGTGAATAAAATGAATAGAGACTGAGTAAGAACCAGAGGAGGAACCAGAGACTGATGAAGAACCAGAGGAGGAACCAGAGACTGAAAACCAGCCTGCTGCAGACTCTCAGTTTCATGAACCTGAATTGAGCTACATGCAAATTAGTAACAGAGGTTCATCCATGTGTAGGCTCCATTTCAACAACCAAAATGTATGTGTGAACAAAGATGTAGTGATGTCGGGTCGTTCTGTCCACCAAAGCTGAGGTACTCGCTGGTTCTCGCTGGTTCTCGCTGGTTCTCTCTGAGGAACGTCCCCCGCTCTTTGTTCTCTCTAACCTACCTGCGTTTGACTCGGAGACGCAGAATGACACATATACCTTTAATGAGCGCTCTGAGTGTGAAATAAATGGGTTTTTCTTCTCTCAGGCTACAGCTCACGTTTAAGATAAATACAACCTGACATCACCTGGAGAGAGAGGGGGGGGGGGGGAGAGAGAGGGGGGGGTAGAGGGGGAGAGAGAGAGAGAGAGAGAGATGGACGCGGGTGTTATCTCTCCTCCAGCCCCTCCTCCCTGCTCTCCTGTCCCTCGCTCTATTAACCCGAGCTATTTGCATGGACTGTTCCATTAGACGGCTGGACAGCCGAGCAGATGAGACCAGAGAGAAGGAGGGAGCGAGAGAGAGAGCGAGAGAGAGAGAGAGAGAGAGAGAAGGAGGGAGGGAGGGAGGGAGGGAGGGAGGGAGGGAGGGAGGGAGGGAGGGAGACAACAGAGAGGAGCAGAGAGCCTTGCAGGATAATGATACAACACCCGAACATCCTGACAGAACAATTTCCTCCCTCTCTCTGTCTTATTTTTATCTCACTCTCTCTCTTTCGCGCACACACACACACACACACACACACACACACACACACACACACACACACACGCACACACGCACACACGCGTCATTGTCTGATGAGCCTGTCATGTTGGGAGATCGGCTGATCCATCTCTCTTTCTCTGTTTGTCTCTGTCTATCTTTGTGTCTCTCCTCCCTCCATTAAACTTTTATTACTCTTGCTCCTTCCTCTTCCTCCTCCTCCTCCTCCTCCTCCTCCTCCTCCTCCTCCGTTCTTTCGCTCTCTCTCTCTCCCAGGAGCTCGTCTCCTTTTCTTCACAACTGTAATTTGGAAAATTCCAATCCATGAATTTACAGACAGATCTCTTTAATCCCGGACAGAGACGTCGATCCACTTTCTCTCAGAGATCATTTGGAGAAGTCTGCGTGATACGTGAGGATCACGTGTCATGGTGAACCTCATTTCTCCATCAGACCAGGTCAAAGGAGAGGTCAGAGGTCACAGTGATCTCTCCACGGCATCGCCTCTGAGTCAGATCAAACCGACTGTAATCTGATTGAATTAACAGGAATCGTCATCCAGAGGCAGCTTTGTATTGAGATGACTGGCTCTGGTAATCCAGACGGACGTCAGTAATCGTGTTAATCACCATGTCAGACTAAATGGGATTAAATGATGCTACAGCTCTCTCTGGATGGGATTAGTGGAACACAAACACAACTGTAAAGTTACAGTACGCGCAGCACGTTTGTCATTTTCCTGAGGAAGGATGTTCGTGTTCCCGGCTCGTCTCGTATGCCCGTTACAGCTTCATGTGACATCTTCATCTCATCCCTGACATCAGGTCTGGAAAACCTGGCGTATAGAAGGTCCTTTATATCAGAGAATGCCCCCACTCGCCAAAGTTCAGGATTACATGATTGCAATGCCTTACGATGCTTAAAGTCCAGATCCAGTGACAGAAAACAAAGTTTTAATCATTTAATGAAAGGCTTTGATCGTTTGAGGTAAAACATCAACACACTCACTCATTCATTCATTCATTCATTCATTCATTCCAAGTGGAGGAACAATCATGTGTATCATTACTATCTCCATCCATCTCCATCCAGAGGCTGCCCCAGGTCTCATTCTTGATGACGTTCAGACGCTCCTTTGTGTCTCTAGGACTCACATCCCGACACAGAAACTATTCTAGAGACGTAGAATAGAAGCTCTCGTTACCTCACATCCGTGACCTCTGACCCCTGGACTTCCCTCTACACCTCTTCCTGTTCAAGTCTGAACACTTCTCCCTTTAGAGTGAAAAAACGCTCAGTGCCTTTTCCCTCCCCTCCCAGCGTCCCAGAGTGGGTGTTAACTTGTGTTTGACAAAGTCTTCATGCCCGAGCGAGCCACTTAAAAGCCAGTCAGCTAAATGTAATGTAATGTGAGCCGATGTTTCACTCGGCTAGAACATCTATATATTTCACCACGCTCGATTTGAGCTGATGAACGGTCCACATCCGCCCTGAGCTGATGATCCATCTGTATTCTGCGTATTTCTCAGCTGTCATTATTGATCACCTCAAACACAGAAAACACTCCCAGCCACTCTCTGCACTTTCCTCCCACATGGAGGAGTGTGTGTGTGTGTGTGTGTGTGTGTGTGTGTGTGTGTGTGTGTGTGTGTGTGTGTGTGTGTGTGTGTGTGTGTGAGTGAGTTTTAGCATCCAGGTGTGTGTAGACGTGTTCATGTGTGTTCCATGGTTGTGTTCACAGCTCCGGAACACAATCTGTGGTCAGTGTACAATACTGGCGAATTTAATGGGTTATTTAACAGTCATCTCTCTTAGGGCACAAACATGTGTGTGTGTGTGTGTGTGTGTGAGAGAGAGAGAGAGAGAGAGAGAGAGAGAGAGAGAGAGAGAGAGGATCTATATGAGCTGGTTCAGCCTGCCGTCTGTGCACTTCATCACGCTGAGCCAGAACATATTGCAGTTATTCGACAAAAGCCGGAGGAGGAAACAAATTCAGGCTTAAATTCTCTGATCGTTACAGACCAGCCGAGAGAGGCAGCCTGGCCGAGCGAGTGTGTGTGTGTGTGTGTGTGTGTGTGTGTGTGTGTGTGTGTGTGTTGTGTAAACACACAGGCCTGTGTGTGTGTGCTTTATGAAAGACACATGAAGGCTGCAGAACCAAGCAGGGGCTGGAGGAGCAGCACGAGGTCAGCCAGTAGAAACATCACGTCTCTGCTGGATCATCACTGCTTAGGAGGAAAACCAATCACAGGAATGAAAGCTACACATATAAGTAGCTGATATTATATTGTTTGTGAATTTAAAATGATTTTTTTTCCCTCTGGTTTTGGACTGATTCGGACTTGGAAAGTGGAAATAATCTTGTGAAGAGAAAAACAAATCAAAGTGTCCACTTGGTGACATGAGTAAATTCACAGCTGGAACCAAAACATCATCACACATCACTCAAATATGGAGCTGCAGCTACAATACAGGCAAATCTGGACCAAGATGGAACCTGATGTAAATAGGAGTGAATAGGAGTGAACAAAGACTGGGAGTCTGAAGAAGTTTCTAGTTTCTGGTGAAATGTCAGTATCTCTGGTTCCTCCAGTGGTTCCTCCTCAGGCTCTGGTTCCTCCTCTGGTTCCTCCTCAGGCTCTGGTTCCTCCTCGGGTTCCTCCTCAGGCTCTGGTTCCTCCTCTGGTTCCTCCTCAGGCTCTGGTTCCTCCTCTGATTCCTCCTCAGGCTCTGGTTCCTCCTCAGGCTCTGGTTCCTCCTCTGATTCCTCCTCAGGCTCTGGTTCCTCCTGTGGTTCCTCCTCAAGCTCTGGTTCCTCCTCAGGCTCTGGTTCCTCCTCAGGTTCCTCCTAAGGCTCGGGTTCCTCCTGTGGTTCCTCCTCAGGCTCTGGTTCTTCCTCTGGTTCCTCCTCAGGCTCTGGTTCCTCCTCTGGTTCCTCCTCAGGCTCTGGTTCCTCCTCTGGTTCCTCCTCAGGCTGTGGTTCCTCTTCAGGCTCTGGTTCTTCCTCTGGTTCCTCCTCAGGGTCTGGTTCCTCCTCGGAATCTGAGGAACCTAGGTGTTTCTTCTGTGTCCCAGGACATTGTTATACAAACCAGCAGGTCTTCATTAGGTGTAGGAAACCTAACCCTCATGCATCTCTATATATTTGACCATGTGTCATTTTTCCTGAGGCGTGGCCTGCATGTCAGGTCTTAGTATGCCACCCAATAATAATAATAATAATAATAATAATAATAATAATAATAATAATAAAGGCAGATCTATGCTCAGCCTGGCTCAGCTGAGAGGTTCCTGCAGCACCAGGCCTCTGCTCCGTCACCTGTGTTTGTTTCCCCCTTTGTTTACTTCCTCGCTGGCTTGTTTCTTTAGTAATAATTCATCTGATCTCATTAATCACTTTGTTTAATGCTTTAATCCCTAATTACACGCAACGTGTTTGATCAGCTCCGGCATTTTCTTCTGGGGCTTCAGCGTCATCAGCGCTGAGCTGTGGAGGCTGCTGGGAGAGGAGCAGCTCGCACTGCAGCAAAACTTCCTCAACTTCTGCCTGTGTGTGTGTCTGTGTGTGTGTGTGTGTGTGTGTGCGTGTGTGTGTGGGTGTTTACTGCTGTTTTACTTGTAATTATCCGCAGCACAGTAGGGAAGACTGATGCTGCCTTTGTGTGCAATCGGGTGCAAGGTTTCTGTGTGTGTGTGTGTGTGTGTGTGTGTGTGTGTGTGTGTGTGTGTGTAGGTTTACTAGGCAGTAACCCTGCACAGCATGCAGTCCGAGCCCACAGAAAGTGTCTGTTCCAACAGAAGAAACTCGCTCTGAACGAGTGAATCTTTCCTGCTCATTTGTCCTTCAGTGAAAACAACGTTTCTGCATTTCATTTCATTTCATTTCATTTCATTTCATCCAGTTTAGCAGCGTTTCAACGACTGCGCTCGTTCAGGCAACAAATGGAGGATAGAGTCGTGGCCTCTCTGGACAGGTTACAGTTCATGGAAGGGTGTTTTACTGTGAATCTGGAGAACCAGCTCTACATCCACTGTAGATGTTTCCACAACCAGGTTTTTATTGAAACATGTTCACGTTTTGTGCCTTTCCAACATATCTACAGAGAGGTGCCTTGTGTCTGCAAATAACTCATGGATCCACTGAACCGGTGTCAGACTGAGAGAAACGGGGTGAGGATGTCGTTGGAGGTTGTTTGTGCTGCTCTCGCTCTAACATCCCTGTAAACACTCGCTCATTTACAGGTCCAGCCTGGTGTTCTCAGCGGAGACGAGCTGCTTTCACTGAGGAGGCGCCAAGGTGACAGATTACTTCACACGCTCGCAGACAAAGACATTCATGGCAAATTCTCATAGAAACCGGATTTGTTATCGACTGGAACGGATGAGCCCGAGGATTGTCTTTCTCTGGCCCTCTCTTTTTTGTCCACATTTTCTCTGTTCTCTCTCTCTCCCTCTCTCTCTCTCTCTCTCTCTCTCTCTCTCTCCCTCTCTCTCTCTCTCTCTCTCACACACACACACCTGCAGGGATCAGGCGGTATTGACTGTTCCCTGGCTCCAGCTCAATTTAAATATGTCCTGAAGCTGAAACGAAAGAAGATGAAGGAGAAAGGAGATGGGAGGAAGGAAAGAGGAGAGGAGAGAGAGGAATAACACCAAGAGGAGAGAGGGAGAGGAAGGGTGGTCGACTCCCAAATCAGCCAGTACTCAGCACAGGACACACACACACACACACACACACACACACACACACACACACACACACACACACACACACACACACAGGGATGCAGAGAAGAAGTGATCAGTCCTGTGAGGAGTGGCGGAGACAGGATGGTTGACAGGCATTTACACCAGCCAATCAATGAAGACGGATCAATATGTGACTGGGCCAATCGATGGCTGCCACAATCTCTGTGACACACACACACACACACACACACACACACACACACACACACATACACACACACACACGCTCACACACCATTACGCAGCCTCATTTGCAGCCATATGAGACGGTACATAAATTTCACATTACAGAGTGAAATCAGCTCCTATAATTGTCATGTTTCGTAGCATGTAACTGCGCTCTGGTCCTGCTCCTGTCTGGACGGCCGGCCGCAGGCGGCCATGTTGGACCCTCGCCATCAGGACGTATGTCTCTTCTCCTGCAGCCTCTGTGCTCACAGCCTCATATACCCTGACACATTTTTGATCCTGTTTTGTGCAGACAAGATAATTATCCTGGATGAGAACTCCTCAGACAGGTGTATGACTTTATACCAGGTTACCATGTCTGCATAATTTGTGCATGCATAATAAAGAAAGGGAACTTAAAGGGTTCTGCACAAGCACTTGGTGCCATTTCACACACATAAACTACATCGTCTATAGTCAGATCCACAGCTCCTCGATGTTCTTTGTCCTTTGTCTCCATAGATCCATATTAAGCAGAGCTGTTGTCTGTTTATTACTGCTGCATGTGGGTGACTATACTGTACATATACATATATATAAATCCTGTTTAGATTATGTTAAATTTCAGCGTTGCTGCATAATTAATGCCAAGTTATCCCTAATTTTCTATTCCATTAATCTTGCAACCCCCCAAAATGTATCTGGGGAGCGTCCGGAGCCCCAGGGCCGAACCAAAGCGCTGCTCGAGATATTAACATGCTCCAGGGAATCAAAGCACTCGTTGCTTCCAACTCTTATTTTGTTATTTTAACTGTAATTTGGAGTTTTCATTCCCTCTCTGCCTCCTCGGAGCCAGTGGCAGCGTTTCAGTGTGTCAGGCTGGACTGTTGCTTCAGGTTTCACTACCCGGGGCTCAAAGACTCTGTTTAATCTGCCGCCGCCTCCTCCTCTCCTCCCTCCGCCTTCGCGACTCGAGTGGATTCAGGAGGTGAAATCAATGAGACATCGGAGCTCCGCTCAGATCCTCCGTCTCCGTCTGTTTCAGGCAGCAGCCTTTCAAGCGCTCACAATGCTTTTTCCCACATTGTAATTCCCTCTAATTCCCTCCGCACTCATTACCGCAGCCCGACACACAGACCTGAGCTGGAGGGAGAGGGGGAAGGAGCGGTGGAGGTGAGAGGAGCCACCGGAGCAGGTGTGGTGCAGGTGTGGTGCAGATGTGGTGTAGATGTGGTGCAGATGTGGTGCAGATGTGGTGCAGATGTGGTGCAGCTGCAGATGTGGTGCAGATGTGGTGCAGATGTGGTGCAGCTGCAGATGTGGTGCAGATGTGGTGCAGATGTGCAGCTGGAGGCTGAGTGTGTGGCCGTGGCGGGAGCCGGGCCCAGGCGGCGGCGGCGGCGGCTACGCTAAAGCCGCTTAGCGTCACTGTCACTCTGCGCTCGTGTAGAGCACCGGGGAGCTTCACAGCTCAGGTTCCACATCAGCAGATTAGCCACAATACACCAAAGGGATTTCCTCGCCTCACAGAGAGCTTTCCGCCGCGCTCTGTAGTGTTTGTTAAATTCACTGTAAACAGCGGCAAATGTGACAGGACTCATCGTGTCTGCGCAGAGGAGAGAGAGGAGGAGGAGAGGAGCGAGAGGAGCCCCAGAGAGGAGCTCCCGAAGGCTCCAGGAGGAGATGGAAGAGGAGGTGCCAGTGTCACTGTCAGTGTTCTCCTCTGCTGATGTCACAACACTGGTTTCATCAGAAACGCCCCCGAATGTTGAGCTCTGTTTTGGCACAAGTGTGGCTGCTTTCATGCTGATCTGGCAACCCCACACAGGCTGCACACTGTCTGGCCTGCCACTCACATGAAGGTTCACGAGACTCTCTTTGATTCTCTCTATTCTCTCTGTTCAGGTTCACGCAAATTTGCAAATCTGAAACTGGCTCGAGAAGAAAACGATGATTAATATAAGAACAGTATGTATTGTTACTGTTAGTCACATGACTCCTTGTTCAGAGTGTCACACAGATGTTTCTGAGCAGAGTCCATTCTGAAACCTCCATCCAATCATCATCTTCATCTTCATCATCTTCATCAGATTTGCTTTTCACATCCTGCTAATCTAGAGAATGCCTCGTCCGGAGATTCCAAACTGATAAGGAACAGTTCTGGTCAGCAAATGCATTTTTTTTCGCATCAATAATTAAATGGAACTAATAGATTTTTCTGGAGGAATAATTACATTTTCAACATGCTCATTACATCTTATAAATAATCAAGTAAAACTGCTTCAAGAAGGGAATCAGAAAAACCATTACTGAGTGTCAGAGTTCGTCACTCTGAGGGGTTTTCAATTAACTTGGTTCAACAGCTCCAAATCGTTCCCACTTCCCTGGTTTTTCAGTTCTTCACTTAATCGGTCTGGCATGGTGCCCGTCTGGAGGAACGTCCACCTCCTCCACCTCCTCCACCTCGACCACCTCCTCCACCTCGACCACCTCCTCCACCTCCTCCACCTGGCTCCTCCTAGAACATGACTGGTAGCAGCAAAGTCCTACAGCTCTGCAGCTCCTACTCCTGATGGGCTTCTGTGGGGGGAGCAGCTTGATCTGGAGGATGTCTCCAGCCTGGTCCAGCTGAGATGAAGAGGTGTCTTCATGGTGGAGGTTGAAGTGGAGATGGAGCTTCTCTCTGCCTCAGTCATCATGGGAAACATCAACTCTGTGTCCAACCAGAGAGATGAGCTGGAGATACAGGTGGAGACAATCCTGGAGAACATCCAGCCAGGATAGCCTCCATGTGGAGTTCTCCATGGAGCTACTGCTGGATCCAGACTGAACATCCTGAGGCTCTCTGATAAGATCAGGAGACCTCAGTCATGTTTCTGATGGATCCACTGGGATGTGGTGGAGAGATGAAGCTCTGGAGATGCTGGAGTCCATCCTGAACAACTGGGACCATCCACCTCATAACACCTTGATGGAGCAGAACATGGAGATCTTCAGTATAGAAGATCATCTGGACCTGCAGCCACCAGGCTTTTTAATTGCCAGAAAAAGAGAATTTCCCTGTGCTGATCAATAAAATCACTTCTGTTCCTGCTGCTGCCAAAACTCTGAAGTCACACATGAATGAGGATGTGAAGATGATGGACCTGCCATCCACATCTGGCCAGGAACCAAAGCTCTGCTGAACAAAGCAGCTCGACGTCGGAGCCATTTCAATCAGAGGAAACAAGCCGCCGCCTCCACCCGACTCGCTACCTGAATAATGAAAATCTGACTTGCAAATCACCAGAATCAGCCTTCCCCAGGTCGGTCCAATCCAGGTCGATTTCTGTTTTTTGTTTTTTTCTTCTTCATAACATGAGTTCACAGCCAATCAGAGCCTCTGGGGCTGATTCCTGTTTAGCTCATCAGAGCAGGCAGGTGATGGGGGGGGGGGGGGGGGGGGGGGGGGGGGGGGGTCAGGGTTCAGAGGGCTCTCTCTCTCTCTCTCTCTCTCTCTCTCTCTCTCTCTCTCCCCCTCTCTCTCTCTCTCTCTCTCTCTCTCTCTCTCTCTCTCTCTCCTGATCTGAGGAGGTCGGCCGGCGTCCTGTGTGGGAGGCTCTGGAGCCGATGCAGTGATTAATGTTTAGCTGCGTGTTGTGATTCATGGAAACATGACTAAGAGGTTGACAGAGTGTGAAAGACGCTGATGCCAGTGTACGCACACACACACACACACACACACACACACACACACACACACACACACACACACACACACACACACAGACGGAGTCACGCTCACAGAAACAAAAACAGGTGCAGACATGGTCGGGTTATTGACTGCCTGCGTGATCTAGTTAGTGTGGAGTGCTGGAGCATCGCTGGGGTCAACAACGCATGAATGACACGTAACCGACGCACAGAAACGCTGATTCTCAGGAGATGAATCCTCCAGCGCAGCATCTTCTCATAACCGCAGACAACCACACCTGCGAGGAGAACGTCTCACAGCCTCTCAACATCTCAACGTGCAGACACTTCACCCATGACCGCTGACTCCTCCCACTGAACCTGTGAGAGGAGCTGCACCTCCATCACAGTTTTTAGTAAAGTGATATTTCTAAAATTTCATTGAAGAACTGCAGTGAAGTCGTTACTGCATCTCCACTTCAACCTCCACCATGAAGACACCTCTTCATCTCAGCTGGAGCGGACTGAAGTCGTACTGCTTGAAGGGTGTTTCACGCATGAGACGCAGGTAAGGGTCAGCGGTTCGATCCCCGCCCAGCAGGGTAGCCTCTGAATGTGACTGTGTCTGTGAACAGCTTTACGTGGTCATCAGGCCTAGAAAAGTGCTAAATGAGAACAGGTCCATGTGCCATTTACCAGTCCATTCTACGGCTCTTCTTCCATTTCCCAGCTCGGTTCCTCCCTGGTTTGCTTCTGTCTCTCCTAAGAGCGGCTTCCTGCTCGGTTCTTGTTGCCATATCAACCCATTGTGAGGTGCGGCAGGACGCGGCTCCTCCGAGTGCCGCAGCAGCCCATTGTCTCCGTGCCTGGGTCTAATCCCTGCACCAGAGCTGCTGGGCTTATGGACTGTCTGTCTGTCGGGGAGCAGACGGAGGGAGGTTCCCCTGTTCACTGAGATAATAGCAGAGCACTGGAGTGGAGTGGTTTAACACACACACACACACACACACACACACACACACACACACACACACTCACACACACACACACACTCACACACAAACACACACACACACAGCCTCTCAAGCTCTGCATGTGGCAATTATCTCTCCTCTCAGCAGATTGTGGCATCTTCCCCATCTCCTCTCCTCCTCCTCCTCTCCTTGTCTCCTCTCTCTAATCTCCTCTTGACTTTTCTTCCGCATCCTCCTCTTCCACTTTCCTTCAACAAACACCTTCTCTCCTCTATCTCCCAATCTTCTTTCCCTAAGCCGTCTATTGCTTTTCCCCCCTCCCTCTCAATCTCCCTCCTCCTCCTCCTCCTCCTCCTCCTCCTTCAGACCCGAGATAGTGACAGAGCACTCCTCCCATACACGATAACAGCCTGAACAATCTGTCTCCCCTCCCCAAAATATGAAACACTGCTTTAAAAGAAAAAGCCTCTACACACCTCGCTGGTCCCATTTCCCCTCCTGGATAAACACTTTTGTTTTTCCTTGTTTTTGTAGCAGTGACACTGCAACACACACACACACACACACACACACACACACACACACACACACACACACACACACACACACACACACAGAAGTGATCTGCTCAGGAGCGTTGAGGATGTCAAACCGAGACGAACACAAACAGAAAAGCCTGTAAATCACTGGTTTCTGTGCTGCGCCTGAGACCTGCAGCTCGCGTGTACGACTCAATAACTTTGTGACACCCGAGCAGCAATTACAGCCACGCAGACAGGCAGAGTGAGAGAGCAGCCGATGGGATGTGATTACTCACCTTCTGACAGAGAAGCCCTGCCAGCCCCGCAGCGTTTAGACAGTCAAGCCCAAACACAGCCAGCGAGACAAGGTCCACAGATCATCCCCAGTAAGGAGTCCCGACCGAGCTGCTCAGCTTCATATGCGCTCACATTATGATCAGAGCTCAGGTCAAAGCTCCCACGTATGAGAAGGTTCAGATCAGAAGGCTGTGAAGCAGCAGCATCTACACTGTCAGTGACTATGGATTTCCTGTGACTCAAATGAAACATGGTTTTTGCTGCACACATAAAAATAGAAATGTTACAGTCTTCACTGTAAATGCCACAGCACTGGTGCGTGTGTCCATGTGATCCTGTTTGAGAGGGGCCTTCTGCATCTTGAGGAATGGTACACTTATTATTAGACACAGTTAAACTGGCAGCTGCAACGTTATTATCAGGACAGAATTCATCCTAGTAGTTGGAACTTGGCTGGAAAGTTGGCCTGAACATTAGTGATTAAACATACGTTTATTCTTAGAAAAATGTCCCAGAAACAAAAATAGAAGTCAGCTCCTCGCTGCCAAACTGCAGACAGAATCCTTCAAGTTGGACAAGCAGAGGAAGGATTAACTGCTCGATTCATCTGTTTTTGAACAATCTGGAAGGAAAACATCCATTAAAGGGCATTTGAAGCTTACACACACACACACACACACACACACACACACACACACACACACACACACACACACACACACACAGAGGTGATGGAGCACTCTCCTGGTCGGGGCAGACAGCATCAGGCATCATGTTCCTCCCTCCTCCACAGATTAATAACATGGAAAACGTTCCCGCAGAACGCAGCCTCCACACCTGCTCTGCTCCGGGCGGAGGCCTCCTCCCTCCGACCGTCCTCCATTAAGCATCTGATTATTTTTGCCAGATTTCTTGCAGGCCTCGGGCCATAGGAAGACCAGCGTTTGCAGGTCAAAAGCTCGCTTCTCTAATCTTTAGGTTATCGTGGTCCCGCTGGGAAAATAACAGACCTGCAGCCTCTCCTCTCCCCCGCTGTGCCTCCCCTCACAGTGATAATCTCCACGCTCTGCTCGCTGTGGCTCAGAGGGTTCAGGCTCAGCGCTGAGGTGTGTCTGCTCTGAGAGCCTCTCATCCGCCGCTCCCTTTGAAGCTCCAGTTTCTCACACCTCCAGACGGCTCCAGAAGCTTCACACGCCTGACTGTAGAACTGAGGAGTGATAATGTAAAGTAGTTATGGATGATAATGTAATTAAGAAGGAGCAGAATCAGGATGGGGTGCTCTCATCTTAAACCCCGTCTCCGTCTGTCCCCTGTCCCGCCCGTGGTCCAGGAGAGAAAAAGACGGTTGGAGACGAATGGCTGCATCTTCACGCAGCTCGCTCAAAAAGACGGACGTCCTCCAGCAGAGACGGAGGACAAACAGACCGACTTTGAAAAACGACGACGTCAAAGATTCATCGCTGCAGCAAATTCAAAGTTGGAATTAAGAAATCTATTTCTCAGCTGTGGAGAGGCGGAGGAAGAACAGCCCGACAGCAGGAAGCTGAGGAGCTCCGAACTTTCCAGTCGCAAACAATCAGACATAGCTTGTAGCATGGAGCTAAACAACCAAGCAGATCAGCTGATCATTCATGTGAGGCAGGCGAGGCAGCCAATCAGAGTGGAGCATACGTGTGGTTGCCAAATAAGCATGATTTGGTGACAGATCTGAGCAGAAGCAGACCTAAACACGGGATGTTTAACCTCCTTTAATCAGCTGATAGATAGATAGATAAATAAATGACACCTTCTCATGGGGAATCTACTCACATGGCGGACAGACCTCGATGACCCCACCTGGGGGGGTGGGGTGTGTGTGTGTGTGTGTGGGGGGGGGCTGAAGGTGTGTGTGTGTGTGTGTGTGAAGCCTCTGAAGCGTCAGTCGCACATTTCACTGCAGCTTCTTTTTTTCTTCTCATCTAGAAGCGTATGGGGTGCTATCACTTCCCCTGCCAACTGCTGCTGAGATCTACAGCTACACAGTAACTGAGTTAACAGATAATCGCATAACAGCGTGCTGCACACACACACACACACACGCACACACACACATACACACACACACACACACACCCTTCATCGTCGTCCTATACGAGATAAATGAGCGCTATCAGCCCCCTACCTCCCCGCTAACAGATTAATGTGTAAGTGTATCCCCAGCTTCCTGCCTCCTACACACTCTCCACTTCCTCTGTCAAACACACACACACACACACACACACACATACACACACTCTCTCTCTCTCACACACACACACACACTCACTCTCTCTCTCACACACACACACTCACACACTTCTCTTGACGCCTTATGTCAGTTTGACGGCAGATGAAGCAGGCGATCGACAACCGCAATTACGCACATTAGACACACACATAGACATGTGTGCATACACACACACACACACACATCAGTGAGACACACTATGTTAGAAGCAGCAGACAAGACTTGATTGAGTCAGACATCATGCAACCCATCATCTGCGGGATGACGTGGAAACGTGGCACTCATCCACACACACACACACACACACACACACACACACACACACACACACACACACACACACACACACACACACACACACGCTCAGCGGTACCAGCTGCTGCCTGGTGACCTTTAAAAGATTAAGTCCGTGCCCGTCCAAAGACGTTCGGCAGGGCCTCACACACCGTCACGTCCTCATTGTGATGCACACTTCTGATTCTGAAATTTACCCCCAAAAAAGACAAAACCTCGGTTCATGAGGGTCAGGTCTGCAGGCCAGCAGCACTGTACAGGTTTGTACAGTCAGACAGAGGTAAAAGCACAATGATCTGAATACTCCCCTCCCTGACGACACCAACCAGATACCAGTCAGTCTTACAGACTGACGTCAGTGACTTTCCCATCCATTAGAGCTAGGATGCTAATTTGTAGCCACACGGTGGAAATCACAAAACTGAAACTCTGTAAACACGTGTGAACCTGTTAAATCACCCATCGAGGCCGAGACAGGAGTCAGCCTGATGTAACCTGCTGAAAGTCTGCTTCAAGATCACACACAGACAATGTAGTTTTGACGTACGACAGGATGAAGATATGCCCGAGAGAATCTCACGTTTCAGCCAAGATGAAGGATCAAAGCTGTCAGAGCCCAGAGACAACGAGCCAGAGACAGGGCCAGAGACAGGGCCAGAGACAGGGACAGAGACAGGGCTAGAGACAACGAGCCAGAGACAGGGACAGAGACAGGGCTAGAGACAGGGCCAGAGACAGGGCCAGAGACAGGGCCAGAGACAGGGACAGAGACAGGGACAGAGACAGGGCTAGAGACAACGAGCCAGAGACAGGGACAGAGACAGGGCTAGAGACAGGGCCAGAGACAGGGCCAGAGACAGGGCCAGAGACAGGGACAGAGACAGGGCTAGAGACAGGGACAGAGACAGGGACAGAGACAGGGCTAGAGACAGGGACAGAGACAACGAGCCAGAGACAATGAGCCAGAGACAGGGCCAGAGACAGGGCCAGAGACAGGGACAGAGACAGGGCCAGAGACAGGGCTAGAGACAGGGCCAGAGACAGGGCCAGAGACAGGGCCAGAGACAGGGACAGAGAGGGGCGGAGTCAGAGGGGACATCCTGAACCACACAGGCTGGGAGCAGCGCAGTGTTCCTCTCCACACCTGGGCCTCCTCACACTCCCCACCTGGAGGTTTTCCGTCCTGTTGTCTGACTGCGTGGCAGCCGCTCCTTATCGCGTCCTCCGCTGCGTGTTTTCAACAGGCCGCTCTAAGAGGATTTCTATTTTGGTGTTTAATTTAATTTCTTAGCGGACAGGCTGCCTGTAATTTGGCGGTTTGTCTATGAAAATGTGTTTGGTTCCATAATCTAAATTTGGTTTAGCGCAGATAGGGGATTAATTACGAGCTTGGGGAGCTGCCGCTGCATTAATGTCTAACTGTGTGTGTGTGTGTGTGTGTGTGTGTGTGTGTGTGTGTGTGTGTGTGTGTGTGTGTGTGTGTGTGTGTGTGTGTGTGTGTGTACCTGTAACACTGAGCTGATTGGTTGCTTCACGTGTACGTTGTGATGTTTGTTCCTGGCCGCGGGCTACGGGACTTTGAGCCTGTTCCTGTCCTGATGAGCTTTGTTTGTGTGTAGCACACCCGGATCAGAACCATACGTCATGTCACAGCGTGTGTGTGTGTGTGTGTGTGTGTGTGTGTGTGTGTGTGTGTGTGTGTGTGTGTGTGCGTCACACACTGCTCCAGAGGTTGGATGGCACTTGGTAGACTGGTGCAGACAGATAAGCAGCCACTTCTCAGAGCATTAAGACCAGAGTTTGTGTGTTCATGTCTTCTAGAACGCACTGAACAGTCTGGAATCAAATATCCTGCATTCCAGACTGTTCAAACACTTTAGGATGTGTGTGTGTGTGTGTGTGTGTGTGTGTGTGTGTGTGTGTGTGTGTGTGCTACCTGTAGTGGCGAGTGTCTCGGAGCGCCCTGTTGCTGGGGATGCGCTCGCTCTCCCTCTGGTTGAAGGCGTACAGCGTGTACGGGTCGTCCCCGGGCCTCCAGCGCCTGGCGCCCAGGTAGCCGCGCTCGTCGAAGCCCTCCAGCATGTCCTCCCAGTCTGCGTCTGAGATCTGAGCGGACACACAAACAACAGGCTCAGCTGAGACACACACACAATCACCTCAGAGATCAAACCTGCTGATCGGCTGCAGCCATCCATCAATGACGAAACCGTCGATGAACAGATTCAGTCGTTATGTCCTCGAGGTGGTTAGTCACATATTCCAAACGTTGCAGGTAAATCCATACAGTGTTTACATATCACACACTCAATACACCCAACTATCTGGGTCCAATTCATCAGCCTGTCAATCAATCAATCAATCAATACGGTCTGAGCGGTGAGAGCGAAGGCTTCCCTGCACATCGAAGGGTTAAAAACAGCCGCGATGAAGCGAGTGCCTCTCAGACGCACCGGGGCAGCTTTCAGAGCTGGTTTGACTTAAACAAGATTCAAAGCGGCTTCAACTCTCCGCTCTTTCATGAATGCAGAGGTCGAGTTCCTCGGCCTCTTTGTTCCCTCCTTGTTTAGCACCGAGGCGCTGATCTGTGCTTTGCTGGAGGCTTTAGTCCCAAATCTTCACTTTCTGATCACATCAATCTGACCAAACTACACACACGTAAAAGCTGCAGAGGTTTGTAGGCTGCGGGGGGGGCGGGGGGGGGGGCATGTGACAGGAAGGGGGCGGAGACACGTCCACATGGGGAAACCAACGCATGCATCAGCACAACAGGCACGTGGCAAAGGTCAACAACGGCTCATCGGCAGCAGGAGAGCGGAGATGAATGAGTGAATAACATTTGGTACTTGGGAACCTGTGAGGTCATCTATACCAGCGAGCACATCTTCTACCACTAGCTGAGTACACTTACTACCTGGCCACATGCTCACTAAGGTGGCCCAATCAGCTTCATTGACTTAAGTGTCATTACTATTATGTATAAATATATATAAAGTGAACACGTCGTCATTCGTCACCTTTGACGTAGATGCTGATTAATGTGTGTTGTCCTGATAAATAAATGAACCAAATGAACCTGAATAAAACATACACAATTTGTAGCTAATGGGCTAATGAGAGCGAATGAGGCAGAGTGGTCCTCCACTATGGTAATCAGCTCTCAGCCTCCCTCTGTGGAAGAACTGAAAAAACAAGAAAAGAAAAAAGAAGAAATGGAAACGTTTTGTTTCCAGGGCGGCGGAACAAGAGAGAGAAACTCTGAACTTCTTCTCCAGGAAACACAAACCTTATAAAATAAGATGTAAAATGTTAATGTAGCTCATAAATCGTGTTCAGCTTCAAACAGCTGCTGGAGAAAAACAGGAGGCGACAACTTGGAAAAAAAAACAGCTACGGCTGCATTTTCTGTGTGTGTGTGTGTGTGTGTGTGTGTGTGTGTGTGTATGTGTGTGTGTGTGTGTGTGTGTGTGTGTGTGTGTGAGGTACGTGTGTATGTATGTGAGGCTGAAGGATGTGTGTCTGTGTTGTGGATTTCTGTGTGTGTGTGTGTGTGTGTGTGTGTGTGTGTGTGTGTGTGTGTGTGTGTGTGTGTGCGTATGTGTGATGCATAGCAGAGAGCGAGGGGATGCTTTTTGTGGGCAAGCGACATAAACAAGGTGCATTATCACTCTCTCTCTTTTGCCCATCATAAACATAATACAGGAGCTTCTGCAAAAAACCCCAGAGGCTATATTTCTCCCCAGCGACCACACACACACACACACACACACACACACACACACACACAGGGTCATAGAGCTGATGGTGTGTGTAACAGAACAACATTTATGGTGGAGCAGCAGTCAGGAGGCGGAAAACAACTGACAGTCCTCCTTGTCCTCTTCCTCTCCTCCTCCTCCTCCTCCTCCTCCTCCTCCTTCTTCTTCTTCTTCTTCTTCTGTGCTCATTATTCAGCCGTACGACTTGCTGATGCGACACATTGTCTAAATGGGGCCATTAGAGGGCTGGGAGTCAGACTCTCTGTGAGTGTGTGTGTGTGTGTGTGTGTGTGTGTGTGCGTGTGTGTGTGTTAGTCTGTGTTGCTGTTTCTTCCCCTGGTGGCTGTAACAACGAAGCATGAAGAACAAGAGAGAGGGAGGTGGATGCATGGATGGATGGATGCATGGATGGATGGATGGAGAGATGGGAGGAGGAGGGAGGTAGAACTGATGAGAGGAGGATGAAAGGAGGAGGGAGGGACAGTGGGGAGGATCTGAGGGAGGAAGAGGGAAGAGGAAAGAGAGAGAGTGTGAGGAAGGATGAAAAACTGAACCCGAAAAGAAGGAGGACGACAGTGGTTCGCGCCGCACTGCTACACAGCAAGAAGGATCTGGGTTCAAATCCCGGACCGGACCATTCAGTGCAGCGCTTCAGGGGAGGACTCTCTCAGGTGGTACGATCCGTCTGACCCACGGTGTGTCAGGGAGAAGATGAACGAACAGGACAGTCCAAAAATTATTATTCTTTCACCGGCTGACCCAAAATTGAAGTGGGCTCCTGGGTATCCTCCTGATTCTCCTGATTACACATTGGAGGGAAGACAGGAGGAGGGGAGGAGGAGCTGGGGGAGGAGGGGAGGAGGAGGAGCAGCTGTCTAGCCCTTATAGACTCAAAAAAGGATGGAGAAAAGAGAGATAAAGAATGAAGGAGAGGAGAGTTAACAGAGCATAGTATGGAAATCAAATGGAGACAGTGATGATGAGGAAAATAGATGAATGAAAGGATGAAAAAGAGACGAGCAGGAGTACAGAGTGTAGAAAGAAGGACAAGAGCAGGGAAGAAAAGAGTGATGAAAGGAAGGAGAAGAAAAGGGCGCAAGAGGGAGAAGAGAAGAGGAGAGGAGAGAGCATGGTGGAGAAGAGACAGTGAAACAACAAGGTCGGGCTGTGATTAAGCACACACACACACTCACACACACACACACATAGACACATATACACACACACATATACACACACATACACACACACATGCACGCACGCACGTGCGATCCTGCGGCCTTCTCGCCTCCTTGTAAGATTTGTTTGCGTCTCGTCTCGCTAGGTGCTCGAGAGAGGCTGCGTTCAAGGTCCTCTGGATTTTATCCTACTTATGAA
>CM055206.1:18685392-18690392 GCA_029224185.1 Karalla daura | reverse complement strand
CTATTCAGAGGGGAGCTGAGGAGGAGGAGGAGGAAGATAGAGGAGCTCCTTTAAATCCTCCTGGTAATATTGCTTTCTTCACCCTCCTGGCGAGGAGATTAACCGCTAATGGAGGGGACGCGTTGCCCCCCCCACCCCCACCTCCTCCCCCCCGACAGGAGGAGCAGCACCTCCAGCGAGGAGGAGCAGACCCACGCTGAGACGGTGGCACTGAACCAGAACCTTCAGCTCTGACATCACAGAGACATGGTGGCCGCTAGATAGACTCATCCTACCTAGAGTCAGGTGTAAAATCTGAATCTTCAGATCTACGTGAAGGAGGTCTATGTCAGGGTGGAGGTAGGACACACAGAGCAACAGAGCTGAGCGGATCTGTGCAGAAACAGACTGTAATCCGCACGTGTGTGTGTGTGTGTGTGTGTGTGTGTATTGCTTTCCTCTCCCTCCTTCACTTCTTATGCATTCTCCCGCTCTTTCTGTCTTTAACTCGTTTCATTTTTGTCCTCGTCTTGCATCACGCTCTCCTCCTCCTCCTCCTCCTCCTTGTCTCCTCTCATTCTCTCTCCCTCTCTGTCTCTGCTGTCATCTCTCTTCCTCTCTCTCTCTTTATAAAAACACATTCTCTCAGTTTTCCCTCTTTAGTTCTCTGGGCTCTTGCCTTGTTATCGTTCTCCCTCTCTTTCTTTATCCTGACTTCACCCTTCGCTCTCCATAAACTAGATTGATGGCTTAATCCTACATGCATCAAGGTGAGAATTACAATTTTCACACCTGCACACACTCACACACACAATCACTCACACACTCACACACACACACACACAATCACACACACTCACAAGAATGGCTCCAGACAGTGACAGCGCCCATTCACACACACACACACACACACACACACACACACACACACACACACACACACACACACACACACACACACACACACACACACACAGACTCATTATGCTGACATTTATATCAGGTTTTAGGAGGCCTGAATGGAACCGCTCAATAACTCCACTTCTTCCCTCCAACATCCTGCTCAAGAGCCAGAGAAGGTTTGGCTGCGTTGATTCACAGCCACAGGTCTGAGTCTGGAGCTACAGCCTGGAGAAACATCTGGACCCCAGGACCTTCCAAACATGCCTCCTCCTGCCAGCTCTTCAGACTCTTCTTAGCTAGCAGGTAACCGTAGCAACGAGGTCTCCACTGAGCAGCATCTTTTGGCTGTTAGAGTTCAGGTCCAGATTGGTGTGGATGTGTGGATTTCATTGTTTTTGATGCCAGAGAGACTGTAAGTCATGTCAGAGTTTCCTTTATTTGACCTGGAATGGTTGAATGGTGTCTATTATTGTTAGCATAGAAGCTATGGGACAATGGTTTCATCTGAAAACACTTTGGATGTTGTTTACAATCCTGTTAGTAGCAGTGGGGAGTCTGTTTCTGCACAGATCCGCCCTCCTTTCATGCTTATCTGGCAACCACATGTAGGCTTTGGTCTGATTGGCTGTCTCACCTGCCATTCAGATGAATAAGCATGTGACTCTATATGTGACTTTCCATAGCCTTCCATGCCTTAAAGGGACTTGTCACTCCTTTCTAAACACCATAACGTTCCAGCTCGTTCCTGAACTAACTTAACACACACATCTAAACTCCAGCTTAAACTCAACATAACTGAAGATGTGATGATGTTCTAGGACCCTTTCTATGTCTCAGACCGGGATTCAACTGTTGTTATCTAATAAATCCAAGGAAGAATGTTTTTTTTTTCTCATTCAGGGTCTCCTGTAAGTCTTCCTGAGAGACTAACACCCCCTCATTACCTGGGAATCATCCTCGGCAGCTGCGATAACCTGCCTTCTCAGGTCAGATCTGTGCAAAACTGGCAATAAGCTGTTACTGAGACTCATGAGAATACAGCCTCTCTCACACATACACACACACACACACACACGCACACACACACACAGCGTAGAGGCGTGTGTGACGGAGTGGCGCGCGTCTCGTCTCTGACAGCTCAATCCCAGGGAGTGTTTGTCATTTACAAAGACGCAACGTGAGTGTTTGAATAACAGCGACACACACGCACACACACACACACACACGCACACACACACACGCACACACAGGGTCCAGGCGAGGCCGATACCACCGTGACGAAGTGATGGACCTCTCAGGACCGGAGCCTCCACACATGCAGCTGTGACTCACTGACTGAGGATGACGCCACGCTGGAGCTGCACTTATCAGCCGCTCTCAGCCCCTGCACGCCTGTTTATGTGTGTGTGTGTGTGTGTGTGTGAGACAGAGACAAACACACACACACACACACACACACACACACACACACACGCAGTACCTTCAGATAATTTCGCTCTCAAAGATGCTTGATTATGCCGCATCCCAACTTTTAAAAAATTCCCGTTCATGCTGATTCTTGCGATTTTGTTCGTTTTTTTCAGAATCGTCTGAATCATTTATAAAGGAGGAAAGGAGGAGGAGGAGGAGGAGGAGGAAGGGGAGGAGGAGGAGGAAGAGGAGGAGGAGGAGGAGGAGGAGGAGCAGGAGGGAAAAAACACACTCTGTTGTGTGAAACATGCTTGTTGAGGCCAGATTGCTGCACTGATTGGAGCTGCACTGTACCTGGAGGAACGAGCTGAGCTGCTCCTCCATCATCTCCTCCACCACCTCCTCCATCATCTCCTCCATCAGCTCCTCCACCACCTCCTCCATCAGCTCCTCCACCACCTCCTCCATCATCTCCTCCACCAGCTCCTCCATCAGCTCCTCCACCACCTCCTCCACCAGTTCCTCCACCAGCCCCTCCATCAGCTCCTCCACCACCTCCTCCACCAGCTCCTCCATCAGCTCCTCCACCACCTCCTCCACCAGCTCCTCCATCAGCTCCTCCACCACCTCCTCCACCAGCTCCTCCACCACCTCCTCCACCAGCTCCTCCATCAGCTCCTCCACCACCTCCTCCACCAGTTCCTCCACCAGCCCCTCCATCAGCTCCTCCACCACCTCCTCCACCAGCTCCTCCACCACCTCCTCCACCAGCTCCTCCATCAGCTCCTCCACCAGTTCCTCCACCAGCCCCTCCATCAGCTCCTCCACCAGCTCCTCACTGCAGACCACACTCACACCTCCACCTGACCTCTGACCCCCACCCTGACCTCCAGGACAGCGAATTATTCAAGAGTCTGAGAGAAGAGTTAAAGTGGTGGAGCGGGCAGAACATTCAGACTCCGCTGTCTGTGACACGTGAGGCGTTCTGGAGGAAAACGTTTCACAGGATAAACGAGAGAAATTCAAATTAAAAGTTGGAAGCGGCCATTAAAAAAAAATACAAGAATCTATTAAATCAAACAGATTTTTGTGGCTTGTTCTTCTTTTTTGTAAAATGTTGTTGTTAGTGTGATGTGGTAGCTGGGTGGATGGTCCTGCCACAGAGAAGGTCCCTGGTTCGAAGCCCAGTGGGATGGATGGATGGATGGATGGATGGATGGATGGATGGATGGATGGATGGATGGATGGATGGATGGATGGATGGATGGATAAATGGAGGGATAGATGGATGATAGATAGATAATGTCATCATAACGTCCGTCATCTGACTTGAGGAACTGTTGTGGGCTGATTGGGCATCTTCAGCCTTGACTGGGCCAGTTTGGCTGGATTTTGTTTTTCCAGGAATTAACCAGTACCATCCTGTGATGGCGCCGCGAGCAAATTCACCTGAAGAAAACCAGCAAAACCAGTCAGTGAACACAGCTCCTCAGCCTGTGACCACACTCTGCCTCTTCTCTCTGTTTCCGCTGCAGGAGCTGCTGAGTTTGAGTTAAAACTGTCTCGACTACGACCTTAAACTCCAACACCAACAACAGCTGACGATGTTCTGCAGAAGGAACGGGACGACAGGAAGTGTCAGAGCTCAGACGAAGGAGTGGGAGATGGAGAAGAGGAATTAATTCATCTTCCCTCCTGAATGAAATGGTTTAAATGCTTAATGTGCCCTGATTAATATTTCATTAATCCAGTCTCGTCCTGGATGAGTGACATCCCTGGAAGCTGATGTCAATTTACGTTAAATTGACATCTTAAGATGAGATAAACAAGATAGCACATGATGAGATGAGATGAGATGAGATGAGATGAGATGAGATGAGATGAGATGAGAAGAGATGAGATGAGATGAGATGAGATGAGATGAGATGAGATGAGATGAGATGGGTTAGGGGTTCTATACAGCAGCAAAAATTACTGTAAATAATATATAAATAAAATAATAATAATATTTACGACAATACACAACAGCCCACACGGATAATAATAATAATAATAATAATAATAATAATAATAATAATAATAATAATAATAATAATAATAATAATAATAATAATACTTTAAATAAGTAAAATAAGTAATAAATGGTGTAAAATTTTAAAACAAGGGAAATGATAATGAATAATAGCAAATCATCATCATATATTATCATTATCATAAGAATAACAGTAGTGATACTACTACTACTGCTACGACTACTACTAACAATCATAATAATAACTGTTTATTAACTGCAGTAATAATGACAACAGTTGAGACAGTACCAAGTGAAGAAAACAAAGATAGAAACAAGGTTTTGATAGGCTGGCCTGGTGCCACTCTGCAGCTCGACATCGTGTCACACTCAGCTTAAATGATGGAGTCTGACTCTCATTGTTTCTGCTTTCTGTCCCCTCTCAACCCGACACGCTCCTCCTGCCAAACAGCAGGCCTGGCAGGTGACCCAGCTCTTTTATCGGCTCCTCATTTCTACGTGAACGAGGGCCCCGGTGCTGGGGGCCGGGGGGGCCGGGGCCCGGGCTGGTTAGCCAAGCTGCAGGTCCCACAGCAGCTCACACAGCCTCATATAAAACATTATTATTGTTATTCCCTCCCTGGGAGCCGGTTATAGCCGCTCTGAAAACTCATTTCCCTCTCCTCTTGTCCATGTG
>CM055206.1:18485392-18682892 GCA_029224185.1 Karalla daura | reverse complement strand
TACGGCAGCTACAAGTTACCATAAGACACGCTGTTTCACAAGGAATGTAAAGTCAAGTGAGTATTCAAGGTGAAGCCGTGTGGTTGCCAGATCAGCATGAAAAGAGCCAGATTTGTGCAAAAAAAAAAACAGAGCGTAATAATCCCACAGCTACAAAGAGGATTGTAAAAAGGCTGAAAAATAGACTTTGGAGAGTTTCTGATGAAACGGGTGCCAGAGAATGAGGAGACAAACTCCATCCAGCCATTCTCTCTCCTTTAAGGCACCGCAGGAAATCACATCCAAACAGTCCCAGAGTGACTGCGACTGGATAAGAGGTGACACGTTCAGATTCATCTGCTGCATTCACGACGTGGACGAGTCTGCACCAGCGTCTCAGGCTCAAACGTTTGAGGCTGCAACGAATCCTCATCTGTGTTCAGATCATGTCTGGGTGAACGGAGCCACAAAATCTGCTCAATTTCTTTTTTTCTGCTGAGAGCAAACTGTGTTCCTGCTTAATGCTGATAACGGATTAGATGCTTCAGTTTCACCCAGAGTGTGAAAGACCTGGAGGTGTGACAGAACGCGCCACTCCTCCTCACATAGGTGTGTTGCAGCTTGTGTGTCCTGGCTTCGACGCACGCACCCACCGGCTGCAGGTGAAGCGGGGCCGCCTCGCCTCCTCGCAGGTTCTCTCCTCGCAGAACAAGTCCACACAAGATCGCTCGTCCTGCTTCTCCCTCCTCTCCCGGGCGGCTTCAAGCGGCTGCAGCTGCTTCCACTGTTTCTTCCCCTCCGCTACGTCGATCACATTTCAAGTTTCACACCGGAGACACTTCGCTTCGGATCTTATCTGGTCAACTTACAACGAGAGCAAAAAGCACATTAAGCTGCAGTGCTTAAAATCATCCAGAACTACACCTCCTCACACAAATCTCAACGCGAGCCTGGGAGTGAAGACAAAGTGCAGCTCTTCTGTGAGACTTGTTGACGTCTTAAGAGCTTTGTTGACACGTAATTACCAGCGCGCTGTCACTGGTTGCTCGCACTTTCTACAAATTATGCGAAGCTCCTCCAAAACGGGAATCACTTGTTTAAATCAGCATCCTGTCTTTCTCTGATAATCTCTTTTAACTACTCGCTCTGTCAGTGTTTTGCATATATTGTCAAATCACTTCTGATACGTTCAGACCTACATCTATACGCTGGACACTCTGAAACTACAAGCAGCTCTCACATACTATATGCAGCTTTTTGCAGGATTTATGTATTTCTACTGTCTCTACACAGCTACTTGTCACCTTGACACAGACTGCTGAGTCTGTGTGTGTGTGTGTGTGTGTGTGTGTGTGTGTGTGTGTGTGTGTGCTGATTATGCAGCAGCTCACACACAGAAACACAGAGAGGCATCGCCTGACAACACAACAGTCTCACCATCCTTAAAACCTTTTGTTTCGATGCTCTAGAGATATCCATTCATTTCGTCCTGTTCTCAGATGGATTATTAATGTCTGTGGTCGCGCAGACTGACTTTATGGATTCCTGTTATCGTCATCCAGCATGCCTGGAATCACACACACACACACACACACACACACACACACTCTGAACACACACAGCGATGCAAATTAAGCTGAGTTTTTACACTACTTTATATTTTCACATGCAGGGGAGTGCGGCTTCCTGCGGGTCGCTCCAGGATTTTATGTTTCTGCTAGATGTGTGTGTGTGTGTGTGTGTGTGTGTGTGTGTGTGTGTGTGTGTGTGTGTGTGTGTGTGTGTGTGTGTTACTGGTTCAATAAAACAAGGTGAGAGAGGCAGGATCGATGCACTTTAGCCCAACAGTCACAGTTAACAGGCTGCAGGTCTTTTGCATAGCGGAGCTCGACGGGCGCAGACGCCGAGCCGGGGTCGAAAACTGGAGCCAATTATCTTCAAAGTAGCTGCAGCGATCTGATATACACATTTATACAACCATAAAAGGCCCCTATAGTGGATGAGTCTGTATATTGTTGGGGTATTAAAGGCGCAGCACGCACACAGGACCATCAGAGGAAACAGAAAATAAGGAAACGGGTGTTGCATCACATGTAAGACCAGAGGGAGATACGTGTTCTTATCACTACAGAAAATGAGGTTACAGTGTGGAATCTCTACAGTTTACACACAGGATGGTGCTCTTCACAGCCATTTCAGGGGGAAATATCTTTGCTCTTCACTTGATTTGATATGTTCAAAATGTGTAACGCCTTGTAGATTCAGGAGGTCATGAGCACCAGGAAACTTATTTTTTCTTTCTCAGGAAAATTGAATTCAACAACATGCCCTAAACAAGCAAAGCACCAGGTACTAATGTCTAATGGTTTAGGAGATCAATCCATAAATCTATCTATCTATCTATCTATCTATCTATCTATCTATCTATCTATCTATCTATCTATCTATCTATCTATCTATCTATCTATCTCTTTCTCTTTCTTTCTGTATCAGACAAATTTATGAATATACCACATGCACCAAAAAAACAGCTGTACTTTCGTTACGACATCTAAAAGACAAACTCAAAACTGAACGGACGGACTGTCCACCGTGTGAACTGTTCAGAGCCTGTCGGAGACACACACACACACACACACACACACACACACACACACACACACACACACACACGTACACACACACACACACACACACACGTACACACGCACGCACATAAACACAGAGGTATGCTGTAGTTTTGAGAAGCTGAGACAGATTCATGTGTTTACTCTATCCGGTTTATATCTGTGTTTCTGTAGCTCAGTCTAGATTTAACACATCAGCAGTTGCACCAAAATAAAAATAAAAAAACGACACATAAAAACAGACTGTATATATAGAATAACAATAAATGCGTAATACAAACGACAAACTTAAAACTCACAGTAAGTTACTGAAGCAACATGAGCCTCTGTGAACTCCTCGGAGCCTGCACGCGCGCACACACACGCACGAACGCGCGCGCACGCTCTCGCTGCCTCTCTAATATATGAATATAACACGTGAAAAGCAACAGTAGTTAGACCAGAGCAAACACAACAAGAGCAAAAAATACAAACAACAGTATCAAAACCAGAGTGAAGAGTCAGACAACATGACCCTCGGTGAACTCCTCGGAGCGTGCATGGCACACGCACACACGCACGCACGCGCGCGCGTACGTACATATGTATGTAGTAGTTGAGAGGTGGACTCACCTGGCTGTCAGCGGTCTCTGCTCCCGCTCCCGCCCCTGGTCCTCCAGCTCCTCCAGCTCCAGCCCCCGGTCCTCCAGGACCTCCTGCCCCCAGCTCGGGCAGCCTCCTCCGGCTCAGCACCAGCAGGTAGACCAGTGCTCCCAGCCACACCAGCAGCGCCGCCGCCACCAGCAGCCGCCGACACACACGCTTCATGTTCGGCTGGAGGAGCCGGCGGAGCCCGCAGCCCCGCAGCCGTCAGAGGAACATCTCAGCCCGGGCAGGAGGAGGAGGAGAAGGAGGAGGAGGAGGAGGAGGCGCACACACCCCGCACATACCGGGACACACACCGGAGAGAGAGAGAGAGAGAGAGAGAGAGAGAGAGAGAGAGAGAGAGAGAGAGAGAGAGAGAGAGAGAGAGAGAGAGAGAGAGAGTACGGACCTAGTGTCGGTATCACACACACTCATACACCGAGTCCACAGCTGCTCTGAACTCAGAGCCTCCCTGACAGCCGGTGTGTGTGTGTGTGTGTGTGTGTGTGTGTGTGTGTGTGTGTGTGTGTGTGTGTGTGTGTGTGTGTGTGTGTGTGTGTGTGTGTGTGTGTGTGTGTGTGTGTGTGTGCGTGTGTGAGTCTGAGGGTGTCCTGGACCCTCCTGAAGGTCTGAATGGGAAAGCGTGGAGCTCCACCTGCTGACACCAGTACCACACTGGAGGAGAGAGAGAGAGAGACACAGAGGAGACTGGTAAAGGGATAGATAGATAGATAGATAGATAGATAGATAGATAGATAGATAGATAGATAGATAGATAGATAGATAGATAGATAGATAGATAGATAGATAGATAGATAGATAGATAGATAGATAGATACTGACACCCACCCAAAAAACAAGTGGTACTAAGTGGTACCAACCATTCCAAGAGTGAAAAATAGAAAATACACAGGATCAAAATGTGTGTTGAGGTGCAACAAAGTAGAGAATAAACTCGAGTAAACGCAGTAACAGTCCTACTCTGCCACCTAGTGTCCGGGCAGAGAACCTGCCTGTTCCCACTGGGCAGCAGATCTACTACTACACAGCTCATCTCTGGACTCTGGACTGGAAAAGGACTGGAATCACCAGAGTCAGAGTGGGAAACATGACTCCCAGTCTACTCATGGACTGTGAAGGTGGTGGACGGCAGCACGAGCTGCAGTCTCAGGCTCAACTGCAGCCGCTGACATGTGAAAAGCGAGAAGCTGCAAAGTGAAGAGGAAGAGCAGCTCGTGACACACACAAAGACATGGCTCCACGCTGCATCTCATTACTACAACACCCCCGGCACACGCTGTGATGCCTGGCGGTGAGTCACTGCCAGTGCTCACGTCTGCTGTCTGCTGCCCTGAGACAGGAACACACCTGCACAGCGTCACACGTCTCCCAGGGCACTCACCTGGATGCACGTCCCACCACCATCACCTGTTGGAACAGAATACGGGAGTCGCATCCATCGCAGCTCCTCAGGTGTGTTCCAGGTGTTTCAGAACGGCCAGTAGCAGTCAGACAGTAACAGTCAGACTGTAACAGTCAGACAGTAACAGGCAGACAGTAGCAGGCAGACAGTAACAGTCAGACAGTAACAGGCAGACTGTAACAGTCAGACAGTAACAGGCAGACAGTAGCAGGCAGACAGTAACAGTCAGACAGTAACAGGCAGACTGTAACAGTCAGACAGTAACAGGCAGACAGTAACAGTCAGACAGTAACAGGCAGACAGTAACAGGCAGACAGTAACAGTCAGACTGCAACAGTCAGACTCAGGAAATAAGATATGACAGAAACAGTGTGAACACATCGAGAGTGGGTACTGAGGTTTCCTCTCTCCACAATAATTTCACTCTTTAATCTTTTGTCAATTTCTCGCCTTTCTTTGAAATGAAGCCAATATACAGTGTGGGGTGTGTGTGTGTGTGGGGGGGGGGGGGGCATAGCTAAAGTATTGATCATTTAGTGATAAAAGCACCAATTTTGGTACATCCATTACTGAACACGTTGGATGAATCTGGATATTGGGGCAGTGCAAATCTTTGTTCTGACGACTGTGGCAGCCATCTTTAAAGATGGCTGCCAGTGGTTACCACCATGGGATGGGCTGTAACAGCTGTAGCTGTTGGGACAGTTTTGCGATGGCTCAGTATCCATGTGTACAGTAATGGGTGTACCCAATCTGGTGCTTGTATCACAAAGTGAATGATTGTTTTGATATAATGAGCTAAGACACCCGCACTAATGAATAAGTATATAAAAAACACCACAGGGCCTCGTTATTCTCAGTAATCATTTTACACCTTTAAACAGTTACTTGCTGCTGTGCTGACTGTTTGTCTTGTCTTTTATTTTTAAATTCTGAATAAACATGTAGTAAGTGACTAAATAGATAGTTGAAGGGGGGCTCTAGACATGGTCCAAAAAAACTCTTTTGTCCATTTTGTGAATTCACTTGCTCTTGGTCGTGCACACATCTGGTAACTCAGCCAATGGGATTATGGGTGAATGGAAAGGTAGACGCGTAGACGCAGACAGGACAGTGACAACTTCCTGTCCATTTACACGTTACCTGCAGAAAGTTCCTCCAACAACGCTGAGGTATTATGTGTTCTACAGTCACGGACACATTGTGCCGTTTACTTCTCATCTGATTGAAGTCTCTCCCCAACCGTTGGCTCTACGGCCTCGGCCCCAGGCACACGAGTTAAAGAGCCTCAGAACTAATGCTGGGAATCGCTGTCAGGTTTTACTGGAGTAAATGGGAGTTCACAGTGTGAAATATGGAGATGATGGACTCGTATCTCCTCCCATCATCAGCTGCTCATCCAGCTGGTCTCTCCATGCAGAGGAGCAGCAGCTCTACTATGAGCTCCTCCTGGATTAACTCCACCAGGATTAAAACGCATCAGTGTAATAACAGCCAGAGTAGCTGCTACTAATGCCAGTCGTATCAGAATTTAATTAAAGGGTTCATTAACACCAGTCTAGGATGCAGGCGGACGCTGCTTTCATGACAGATGTGGAGTCGAACATTGTGTCGTACGAGAGAAGAAACAGATGAAAGCACACCAGATCCTCTAATCCAGTTTATTTTCCTCAGCAGAAAATGGAACACGATAAAATTAAAGGAGAAAATAGGACAGAATTATGTTCTTGTTTTTTTATACATTTAACTAAATATGCCACTCTATGCTAGGGTGTAAGTAACTCAAACTGATATAAGGTTAAATAATTTTTCCTCTAAAACGGTACAGAAAGATATTCCATTTCTTCCATTTCTCATTAGCACTCAAAAAAAAAAGGAACAAGTTTTTTTTCCAAAATATCAAAAAGAAGAACCAGCCAAGCTCCCTTTTTCCTTCGCTGTGTTCTCAGTGGAAGTGAGGAGCGGGGAGAGGAGACGCAGAGGAAACCATACGTTGTGCATGAGGATTAGCATAGTTAGGTGGTGTCTGGTTAGGAGCGTCCGCCTCACTCAACCTTTATCAAGTTAATCTGCAAAAAAGAAGAAAAGAAAAAAACAAAGAGAACGCTTTTCGATTTTCCTGCATTTCCAGGAAATCCACCGTTACGTGTTTCTTGGTTTTCAAACTGAAAAATGTGTAATATACAGTTCAACGTCATTGATTTGCACTTTCTGTGATGCTGTAAAAGTTTCCAGAGGATCCGTACCTGTAGAAAACAAATCACAAGAGCTTCCAAACGAAACCTACAACAGCTGCTTCAAATAAAAAAACACTGAACAAACATGAAACTGCAGGAGCTTCCTGCCATGTCACAAACAGAAAAAAGAAAAAAGAAACGTGTGGAAACGCCTTAAAGGAGAGGAAGCAAACAGGTGGAACTGAACAATATGCACAGCACAAAGTCCAAGCAGTCAGACTGTGGGCTGGTGGGGGGAGGAGGGGGGGGCGGTGACGAGGACGAGCTAGGACCAAAATAAAACTAAAGAAAAGAGAGAGAGGAGGTGGTGGGGGGGGGGGGCACTCAATTTAAGCATCGCCTGTTACTATCTGTGCAGCCAGAAACCAGCAGAGTTGTACAGGTTCCATCTGCGGCCTCCACAGAGTCCGACCGGAAACAATGAGAACAGACAACAGCTGGACCCAGATAACAGCTGGACCCATCTGGACCCAGCTGCATCCAGCCGGACCCAGCAGGTCTGGACTGGTCTGGACTGGTCTGGTCTGGTCTGGACTGGTCTGGACTGGTCTCCACGGCTCAGAGCGCTCTGAGCGGAGCACGTCAGGCCTGAACAGCCAGCATCACACCTCGGCTGCAGTGGGTGTTTCAGCGACCCTGTTTCTCTAATATATATTTATTTATTGATTGATTTTTTTCAAACCAGGTTTTGGTTCTCAACTTCTTTTACACATCACTGATCTCGTCCATCTTTTCTCGATGGAGGAAATCAAAAAGGAGAGCCTTTATTTAGCTTCAAATAGAAGTCACACCACGTCCCACCCACAAACACAGACTGAGGAAGGAATGAAAGGCGGCTGCAGCAGGATGTGACGCTCCACAGACGCTCGGCCACGTCCTCAGAAACCAGAGCACGTGGCTTTGGCGAAAAACTTCTGTTGAATACAAAAATTCAGTCGTTTTCCCTGTGATGTAAAACAACAGTACTACTCCATATATTGGGGGGGGGGGGGGGGGGGGGGGGTCTGCTACACAGAGGATTTGACCAAGTGACTCCAGTCCATTAGTGTGGTTTTTCATTGTTTTTCTAGGTTTTTTGTTCTGGTTTTGTGTTCCTCTCGACAGTCCTGTGAGCAGAGGCAGGCTTGGCTGTGTTGTCCTCCACACCGTGGCTGAAGCAGTAGAAACTCATCACCAGAAACAGCAGAAACAGAAAACAGAGGGACAGAAGCCATGGCGGCGTCCTGGGACGCCTCCCATGACCCACACTCACACCTGCAGACACACCGACCGCAGCGCTGGAGAAAAGAAGGAGCCGAGGAAGAGGAGGGCGGGGTTACAGCTTTGATACTCCAACCCCTCGATGACGACCTGAGGAGCGGCCGTGGGGTAGAGCTGGACCCTTCACCCGCGACCAAGAAATGGAGGGAAAAACCCAAAAAAGGAAAGTAAATCAACTAAATGTCGTCCCAGTAACTTCAGCTGCAGCAGCCGCTCTGCTGCCGCTTCACGCGCTGATGGGAGAAGACGAGGAAGGAGACGGACCCCGCCTCCGCAGACTGGGGTGGGTTAAGGCTGTGTGTGTGTGTGTGTGTGTGTGTGTGTGTGTGTGTGTGTGTGTGTGTGTGTGTGTGTGTGTGTGTGTACATGCGATGCTGTCCACTGAGTCCAAACAGACGCAGGAAGTCAGGACGTCAACATGGCGGCGTCAGGCTCAGATCCAGAGTGGTGGGGTCAGATGCAGGATGTCAGGACCGTGCCCCTCCCCTCCCCTCCCCTCCCCTCCCCTTCCATCCCCTCCTCCCCCTCTTCTTCTTCTTCTTCTTTCTTCTTTCTTCTTTCTTCCTTCCCTCCCTCCCTCCCCTCCCTCCCCCACCCCCCCTCCCACCCACTTGTCATTCCCCTTGCTCCTCCTCCTCCTCCTCCTCCTGGTAAGCGCCTCTCTGGAGCTGGCAGCCTGTGGATCAGGAGCACTCCTCCCCGATGCGTTGGCACGAGCGGCCCACCTTCCGGTCCAGCTTCACCATCTTGAGCACGGCCTCCTCGCGCCCGCGGCCCAGGTGGTCGAACAGGCAGTCGTGCTGCTCGGGGAGACGGTGCAGCATGCAGAACACGTAGCCTGAGGAGGAGGAACCAGAACCAGTTTAGAACCAGGTTAGAACCAGAGAGACTGACACATCGGAGGGCAGCAATTAAAAAGTGTTGAGTTCACGTTGAAACATTATCTGCCTGCATTTTAAAAGCCGCAGAAAATCTGGTCTCGCTGGTTCATGGTAGAGTGGTAGACATGAATGCGTTTGTGAGGTGTGTAGATTGAGCCTCCTTTCAACAGCTGTCTCAGTTTCGTGGCGGGGAGTTTGGTTCCTGTGTTCAGGACATTTGGCCGTCAGACCAGTTACACACAGAACAGCAGCAGCTGCAGTACGCCTCCAGGCCAGCAGCTGGCACTGTGTCTGAGCTGCTGATGGTACCAGTGTGAGCTGCTGATGGTACCAGTCTGAGCTGCCGATGGTACCAGTCTGAGCTGCCGATGGTACCAGTGTGAGCTGCCGATGGTACCAGTGTGAGCTGCTGATGGTACCAGTGTGAGCTGCTGATGGTACCAGTCTGAGCTGCTGATGGTACCAGTCTGAGCTGCTGATGGTACCAGTGTGAGCTGCTGATGGTACCAGTGTGACTGCAGCAGCAGCCTCCAGCAGAGTAACGCAGTACCAGCCCATTCTGGAGGTGGGGCTGAACGGTCTGTCGCTCTTCTATTGGACGTCTCACTCTGTTCAGATTCACGCGGCTTTCGGTCACATTTCCAAATTCACAGAACCCGAGGTGGTTGTTTCTCTGTGTGTGTGTGTGTGTGTGTGTGTGTGTGTGTGTGTGTGTGTGTGTGTGTGTGTCTGTGTGTGTCTGTGTGTGTCTGTGTGTGTCTGTGTGTGTCTGTGTGTGTCTGTGTGTGTGTGTGTGTGTGTCTGTGTGTGTGTGTGTGTGTGTGTGTGTGTGTGTGTGTGTGTGTGTGTGTGTGTGTGTGTGTGTGTGTGTGTGTGTGTGGCACTGACCACAGCGGCAGGAGCCCAGTTCCTGCTGCACCAGCTCTAGTTTGGTCTGGCAGCGGTAGCAGCGCCGGCGGTTCTTCTGCCGGGGCGTCCCGCGCGCCTCCTCCTCGCCTCCCTCCTTCTCCTCCGTCCGCGCTCGCTTCTCCGGCGTGGCCTCGCTCTCCGAGCCCGACGCTGTGGGCGAGATGAGAGGCGGGGCTTAGACAGGCTGGGGAGGGGGGTGGTGTGGGGGGTAGAGAGGGGGTGGTGCGGGGGGTAGAGAGGGGGTGGGGGGGGCTCTTACCTGATTCTCGTGGACGTTTTGTGGGTGTGCAGAGTGTGCCTTGGGCTGTGTCTGTGGACGACAGGCCTACAGACAGACAGACAGACAGACAGACAGACAGACAGACAGACAGACAGACAGACAGACAGACAGACAGACAGACAGACAGACAGACAGACAGACAGACAGGATGTGAAACCTGAGGCAGTAAAACCAACACTGAGCAGTTAAATGATCATTTCATTTTATACACGTGTGAGTTTTTTTTTAAGATTCTGGTTAAAATATTTCAAAAGCAACAAACTAAAGACTCATGGAATATGGTCATTTGCTGAGGAAATTACGGAACTATTTCTTTTTCATTTTAAAAGTGTGTTGTATTAACTATTTATAATAATTTGCTTGGAAATGTTTTATTATGCTCTGAGGTGGACTATATTATACTATACTGGTACTAGTACTATAGTATATTATGCTCTGAGGTGGACTATATTATACTATACTGGTACTGGTACTATAGCATATTATGCTCTGAGGTGGACTTGCTATAAACCAGTTGTCCAGATGTGAAACATCAGGATCTTCCACTGTGAAACGAGCATCATCTGATCATGGACTAACATCCAGATATAAACGGGACCTGGAGTGATTGAGTGGAGGCTTCATCCTTGTTCTCTGGAGTCAACGTAGAAGCTATGAGAGACTGGTTCCATCAGAACTTTCTAACACAACGTTACGCTGTGTTCCAGCACAGACCTGGCTCCTCTCATGCTGATCCGTCACTAACAGGCTCCACCCCTCGGACCGTTCAGTGACTGGTTGACTGAACCTGGTGAGCGTGTGGCTGGCTGACCAGCAGCAGGTAACGCAGCGTGCTCTCACCTTCCCTCGTGCTGGGGAACGTGGGCGAGGGCTCCTCAAGCGGCTGCTCGGAGCTGGAGGGCGATGATAGGGACTGGCTACTGCTACTGCTCGACTCGCTACTGAACACTGGGGACTGGCTGCTGCCGGAGCTCTGGAGGGGTTTGGAGGTGCAGTCCTCCCCCGGCTGCTTCTTCTGGATGTCTGTGGACCAGGAGGGCGGGTTAGTGAGCAGGACCAGGAGACGCTAACCCAGAGGTGAAGCCTGGAGCCAAAGCAGCGCTCGCATTCAGCTGCTTGGTTTCTGCAGCTTCATCTCTCATTCAGCTGCTTTAACACACAGTCTGTACATTAGTTGAAAGATGAGGCTGATATGATTATTATGATAAGCTGAGATGATTAGACTGTACATGCCATTAGTAAGTGTTTGAATGAAGATGGTAAAAATCATCCTGAACGATCCTTTAAACATCAACGCATGGACTACATCATAGTTTAGAATAGTTTGTCCAAAGTAAATAATAAAGCACATCACTGTTTCCCTGGAAGAATGTAAGCAATGCCTTTTAAATTGTACGTGTCCAGCTTAGATGAAAGGTGCCAAAATGAAATAACTAAATAAATACACTATTAAATTCATTAAGTGTCATCATTTTTTAAAATTAAAAAACATGATTACACAACTGAATTCTCTTATGCTCCTTGTGTTTCAGTGATTCCAGATGTCATTTATCAGTCCAACTCGTCCATCAGTCAGAGGGTGGGACGCATCGAGTCCTGGCGTCTGCCACAATCAACCAGTCATCAATAAGCTCCTGATCGATTGATCGACTGAGCGATCCTGTCTGATGGAGACCAGGTCCTAACAGTGGAGCGCCAGATCAGGCTGCGCTCCCTCTCACCCTCTCAGGTGACTGGAGGTGAGACTGAGCCGTGATTGGCTGAGAGAGACGGCGTCTCCTCAGAGAGCATGCTGCTCTGTGGCCGGTCTGAGAGCAGATCAATCGATGAGCCATCGTCTTTGTGTGTGTGTGTGTGTGTGTGTGTGTGTGGGGGGGGGGGGGGGGGGGGGGGGGGGGGGGGGGGTCGTCAGCCTAGATTTCAGCCTCTCCTCCACATGTGGACTAACCCACTTCTGCTGTGCTGCAGGACTCGTGTGTATTGAGTCTATTCTGAGCGGCGGTGATGCTGGCCGAGCAGCTCGCCGGTTGCCATGGCGACTGACGGGGCCACGGCGCCACCCTCAGCCCGCCTCCCCAACCAGGCCGGAGGAGCGAGCAGGAACCTTCACGCACAGCTTGACATTCCCCATCTTTAATTGGCCCTTTTCTTTTTTTCTTTGTCACGTTGTGGTGAAGCAAACTTCAGACTGATGCTGCTCTGAACCTGGAACTGGTGAACATGTCTAGCTGGGGTCTGCTCTGGTCTCAGATCTGGCACCCTTTCATTGTCATCTGGCAAGCAAACATGGGTCTTCCTCTGATGAACTCTCATCAGCCCTCACATGAATGATCATGTGATTTTATGCAGCGCTGCATGACTGAATGAAGTGAAGTCCTGTCCATCACTGATCGAGAAGCAATGCAGCTCAAGATTGATCACGTGACTTCACCCTCCGTGCTTAACATCCAGCCAGAGGCTGAGGAGGAACCAGAGGAGGAACCAGAGACTGAGGAGGAACCAGAGGAGGAACCTGGGGAGGAACCAGAGGAGGAACCAGAGGAGGAACCTGGGGAGGAACCAGAGGAGGAACCAGAGACTGAGGAGGAACCAGAGGAGGAACCTGAGGAGGAACCAGAGACTGAGGAGGAACCAGAGGAGGAACCTGGGGAGGAACCAGAGACTGAGGAGGAACCAGAGGAGGAACCAGAGACTGAGGAGGAACCAGAGGAGGAACCAGAGACTGAGGAGGAACCAGAGGAGGAACCTGGGGAGGAACCAGAGGAGGAACCTGGGGAGGAACCAGAGACTGAGGAGGAACCAGAGGAGGAACCTGGGGAGGAACCAGAGACTGAGGAGGAACCTGAGGAGGAACCAGGAGCAGAGACCCTGACATGTCACCAGAAGCTGACAGTCGTGTCCCTCACTTCCACACATATTATTCCAGAGGTGACGATGGTGTTGGTTCTATGCACAGACCTTCAAAAACTGTTTTTTCTTTCATTCAGCATCTCCTTGAAGTCACATCAGACTTCTACACAGCATTTACATCTCCCGTTTAAGAACAGACACATTCATCTCAGCAGAACCCATCAGCCTTGCACTTGACCACAGCTCCGCTCTCCTGCATCTCCACTCTGAAGTGGCCCTCAGCTCTCCTAGAGTGACTTCTTAGCATGGTTAGCATTCTTGCCTGGAATCAGCTGGCGCTCAGAGCCGCTCTGCTCTGCTCTGCATGCCAAGAAGAAGCTTAACAGCAAAAACAAATGTGGAGCTGTTTCCTCTATTAATATGTGACAGAACGGCAGAGCAAGAATAACAAGATAAGAAGTGAGGAACACGACATCCCACCACTCCTGTGGGTCCATTTCTCCCTCCGAAGGCTTTGCTAATATTAACATCTGTAGGTGCGTGAACCTGTCGTCTGAAGGCTAGAGACTCAGATTTATGAGCAGAACGGTTCAGATCCAACCGGAGAGAAATGCCAGCTGCATTGCTTGCCATTTAGATCTGTTTAGTAGTCGTTTTGTTTTCTGTCTCTGGAAATGCTCGTTGTCCACAACAGGAGGAGTTTGTGTTGACAGTCTGATCCGTCTGAGAGGAAGAGCAGCGCTCCTTTAACCACACACTGAACATAGAAATACATCTGGTCAGATTTTACAAAGATCACACGTGGACGTCTAGATGTGGCATCAAAGTGTGTTGACTCTCTGAGCCATACTTAGATTCCCACTCATCAGTGAAGCACATGTCTGTTGGGGTGTGATCAGGTGTACATCAGTGTACAGGTATCACTATCAGTCTGTCAATCTGTCACTCTCACCACGAGATGAACCACCATCTGAGACAGGGGACCGAGGGGACTCACCGGCAAAACACTTGGAGCAGAGGTTCATGGTTTTACTGGACCTGCGGACACAAGAGGAGGAGAAACATCAGTGAGTGAGAGCGAGCACATCCTGGAGGCGGAGCAGAGCGGCCGTCGAGCCGACATGACATGTGATCGATCGTCACCTCCACGCTGAGCTCTCTGTAGAAAGCAGACGTTTGGTGGAAGCTGCTCCTCAGACGTGAGCAGGGGAACCACATGGAGATGCTATCAGAACCGCTCTAGATGACAGCTCATCACATCCTCAGTGTCCAAATGCTGCAGCCTCCACAGCGGCTCTGATGCTCTCTCTCTGGTGTGTGTGTGTGTGTGTGTGTGTGTGTGTGTGTGTGTGTGTGTGTGTGTGTGTGTGTGTGTGTGTGTGTGTGTGTGTGTGTGTGTGTGCGTAAGGTGAAGCTAACGGCTGCTGTGGGGGTGACAATCACTTCAGCGGGGAAGAAGCTTGGAATAAATCACATTGTTTGACTCTTTTACTGCTGTTACTTTTTCATTTCCTGCCAAAAAGCGTGATTGTTTCTGCACGCCTCCTCCTGGGGGGGGCAGCCAGGGAGGGAGGGGTCTGCTGAGGTGTCAGACACACAGGAGCTGTGCCTCAGGTGCACGTGCATGGAGAGCTGTCTCCATGTTAGTCTGGGTAAATGCCAGGCCTGTCTGACGCCCCGCCTCTCACTCTGAAGGATGAACCTGGAACAACACAACTTTAGGAAGTTCTTTGTCCACCTAATATTTGCCTGAAGACAGGGATTAAACCTGTGGGGGTGACCTCACGTCCTCGTCAGACAGATGATATTTTCTCTCTTTGCACCAGACCTTTAATGTCTGACAGCTGAGGAATTCTCATACTGAACCTCTACGTCTGCACACTGAGCGGACTGCAACTAGAACGAGAAACTAGGAGGAGGAAAAAGGCTGGTTGCAGCCTTCAGAAGACAACAAAACACTTAAAGGTTGACTAGAGTATCTGTCTATTCCCTTTCATGCCTATATGGCAACCACATAGGTTTAACTCCGATTGACTGTCTCGCCTGTCACTCACTCTACATTCCATGCTCCTCAGCAGCTCCTCAGCAGCTCATCAGCAGGATCTCCTCCACTAAGAGGAGCTTTGCTGGAGCTGTGGAGCCAGAACCAGGGGAGGAACCAGAGGAGGAACCAGAGGAGGAACCAGAGGAGGAACCAGAGACTGTGAGACGGTTTGTGTCACGCCTGGAGCCAACGTCACAGTCTGGATAGATGCTTTCAGCTTTTGCTTCAGGGACACCATGACGAGGGTCAGACTACACACAGAGGTCGAGTCATTGAAGAGGTCTGTCATTTTTAGCTGCAGTTTACATAGAGATGGCCCTCATCTCCATGTCAACTGCAGATATTGTTGGGCCCTGATTGGGATTAGAGCTGCAACAACTAATTGATAATCCAACTACTAATGTACACATTAGTCAAATTAAGCATTTAAAAAACAGCAATAATCCCCTGTTGCAGCTCTGGTCATGATGTTTCAGGACTAGCTGTGGGTCTTGGGTACTTTTACAGTATTTGGGAAAGGATCTCGTCCGTCTGACTTTACTTTTCGTTCTATTTCTCCACCTACGTCACATCTCCTCAGTGCCACACTGGAACATCACACTCCTGAAGACCAGGAACCCTAGCAGCAGGCACATGTCGATGTCATGTTGACATCATGTTGATACTGTGCAAATGTTCGGAGGGATACAGGAAAACACTCATGCACGTGTCTGATAGCAGCACTACCACAGTTTATCTGCATGACTATAAATGAGTTTACAGGGGCTCCTGTGATATGCCTAATCGCTCTAAAGACAAACAAACAAGACGTAATTGATGTGCAGCTCACGTGACGGCTTGGTCTGAGCTCGCTCTCTTCAGATCGGTCAGCGAGTTTAATTTTTAACTCCAGGTCAACGGTGACTGATAGTGGTCCAGTTAAAACAAAATGCTGACTGATAGTAAGGCCGGGGGGGGGCATACCGGGACCAAACGTGCCTTACAAGACGAGAAACGTGCGTTCTGAAAAATAAAGCCACAGGTAGGACATGGACAGAAGACAGGTGGGACCTAGGACTGAGCCGTGGGGGACACCACAATTTATGGTTCCACCAATAACATTTGAATCCAGCGAAACGTAAAATCCAGTCGACTGGAGATTTGTTTCAGCAGAAAACGATAAGCAGGTCTGAAGGCTCAGAGCGAGCAGTCAGGCATGTGTGCTGGCCTCCCCAGGCTGGGGGTGTGAGGTCTGATGGTGTGAGGGAGCTGCCTGTCAGTGGGCCGTCCCACCACCCGCCTACTGGATCTCAGTCTGCGCCCCGTCAGACAGGTCTCACTTGGTTGTCTCATTAGTGCTCCAGGTTCACATGCCTTTCCCAGGTTCTCATTCGGACACTTTTCAAGACCTTTCAAGGTCCATTTTCCTGCCATTCTCATGGCCACAAACACACTCAAATCATCAAAATGATTTAATGATTAAATCACCTTTTATCAGGACAAACGAAACCTTTCCAAACCTTGAAAACATATTAAACCTCCCTGATGATTCTTTGCATATTTTATGACCTCCGCATACTCTTTCCCACCTTCAGCAAGAAGCTCCGGGTCAAGACCTGGTGGGAGCAGAGGCTTTTCTGCTGGGGGGTTGTGTTTTCTTCCCCTACAAACCCAGCAGCTCTGTGTTCACGGCCAATAACAGCGTTCAGAGAAGCTTAAATCAAACTAAACTGAGGGAGAACGTTCTCATTTATTCTGGTAAGCTCTCTTCAGGGAAATTATTATCATCATGGTAAGATTGTATTAAACTATTATACATTTCCCCCTCACGTTTAATGTCCAAGGAGAAAAACAAATCTTAATTGGAAATGGGAATCTGCCCTCTGATGAGGATGGAAGCAGGTCTTATCTATGTAAAGCCAAATTCAACAAAATGACAAATACTTCAGCATCCACGTAGAGCGCAGGCTGAAGCAGCGAGGCGGTGTGTGTTCAGGTGCTAGGCAGACGAGCGTCCCTGCCCCCCGCTACTGTTAATACTACATCTGATCCACTCGAGGTGCTGCACAAAACATCTTGTTAGAGCGTTTAAAACGCGCCAGGTTCAGCAGATAGTAGCGCCCAGGGTGAAAAACAAACAGAGATAGGAGCCAAGTGGAAACAGTGTGTTCACCTTGAACCCGGACAGAAACTGAACTCCTGCTGTGGATGTTCTCCACACGGCTAGATGGACTGAGAAACGGCCACGCCATCCGCGTGGGTCAACACCTGAGCATCATCATCAAATGTACAAACCATTACACAGTCTGAGCTCCTCTCATCTTCTGATCTACCACGTTTCAGCCAATCGATTTCCAGAATCGTCTCAGTTTAGATGTGTAGAAACAGCTGGATCACAAACGTCAGGTCTCCTCCACCGTTCCCAGCTGGTTTTGGTTTTTCCTCTCTTCCTAATGAAACCATCTTGTTCTGCTTGTGCTGAGGTTGCTGCTCTATTTCTGGTGGCATCTGACTTCTACTACCAAGTTTTACTTTGAGATTTTTTGGAGTCAGTTTTGAGTAAATCTGAGTAAACGCAGGGGGCTCCGGGTTTCAGTGTCAGGGGAGGGAATGAGCGCTTCAGACCAACCATGAAAAAGACAAATATGAGAGTCCAGGGCACATTCTTGTGTTTCAGATCAGATTCACAGTGTGCGTGTGTGTGTGTGTATTTTTATCTGGATTCTAATTGTGGGTATATGCTGTAACTGTGACACATTTAACCGCTGACTCTCTATTTTAGTGTTGCTGCTCCACAAGCAAATCAATGAGAAAACTAATATTGGTGCATAAATGAAGAACTGAGCCATCTACTGTCATTTGACTTTTCAGGTCATTCAAGCATTAGATGAGTGATAAAGCACAAACCCATCCTTTAACCGTCAACATTACTATGGTTTTAATTCAATCGAATGTTCCCACTGATCAAAACCTATCAGCCCAGCTGATTAAAGCATAAACGATGAGGACGTCTTCATCTCATTAAAACCTTAGTGGAAATACTGAATCACTGCCACATAATGAGACGAGCTTTCAGTGTCGCTTCAGTGAAACCTGGTGAGATTCACGAGAAAAAGAAATAGTAGAAAACCTAACTGGGATTAAGAATTAATCCCAGTTAGGTTACATACATGCAACTAAAGCCTCTGAGTGCAGACCTGTGACATAAAACCTAACTGGGAAGATTTCTTATTCATATATTAACACACACTTCCATATACCACATGCATATATACAGACATACATATGCATATAAGCAATTCCGGTTCTAATCAGATCATTGCTGTTGATGTAAATGTAGCCTCTGAGCTCAGACCTTTAACATAAAACCTAACTGGGATAAATGATTATTCCAAATACAACCTTAATCTGATTAGGGCAATGTAGAATCTCTATACATGGCAGTGTTGTAGCACTATAATCAGCCTGTAATCAGATTATTGCTGTACATGTAAACGCAGCCTTTGAGCTCAGAACAAACAAAACTAACTGGAGATGATTGTCTTGACTTCAGTGACATGTGTTACGATTGTGATTGTGTGTGTGTGTGTGTGTGTGTTGGGGGGGGGGGGGGGGCAGGACGCCCAGCCACCCCCCCCTGCAGGGCTGTAAACACACAACCCTGCAGTGTCTGAGTGTGTATGTGTCACCTGACATTGACAGGTGGGTTAGTGGTTCCACTTTGCCTACTGGACGCCACAAAATGAAGGCAACTGGGGTTGGGGGATGGGAGGTGAGTAGGTGGGGGAGTTCTCCAACCAAATGACACGTCATATGACAACGTTGTGTCGAGGTAATAGCTCCAAACAGGTGGGCGATTGTGCCACTGGTGTTTGACACAATAGCAGCAGGCTGCAGCGTTGGACTCATGTGAAGGCATCAGGGGCTTCAAAGGACACTCCAGGCTGCTTTAATGTGGATGTGCTGCTTCAGATCAATACTCTTCAGACCGGTTAGTTCTGAGAAATATTAGGAGGTTAAGCAGAGTGTCTCATCAGCTACATACATTACACTATGGGACGATTTTTATATTTATTTGCTGCTGTTCCGGATCAATATCTCTTAGACCAGTTTTAGACTGATCTATCCATCGTTATCCTCGAGGCCAGATTAAAACTACAGTCTTACAAACATAGGGGGGTTAAAACAGAAAATCTGATGAGCTATTTTGACACTATACAGAGAATTTGATAATTGTTGCTGCACTGGATCGATGCCCTTCAGACCAGTTACAGATGAAGATGCATAGATATATCAATATCCTACGGACCAGTTCAAGAAGCAGTTCTTACAACTATTAACAGACTCTGGTCTGCAATAATGGCATTATGAGCAGGTTTTGATATGCCTTTGCAGAATAACGATAGACAGAGTTGGAGATTTAGAAACATTTAGACGCATGTCCCATAGATAGATAGATAGATAGATAGATAGATAGATAGATAGATAGATAGATAGATAGATAGATAGATAGATAGATAGATAGATAGATAGATGTCCTTAAGCCCAGTGCGAGGCACAGATCTCACAAATATCAGGAGATTAAGCAGTCAGCTCTTACGTCTTAGCTGCTGCTCTGGACCAATGTCCTTTAGATCAGTTTAAAACCGATAGACTATCAATGTATGTATATGTACATGTATGTGTATGTATACTGTATAAAAAGATACCGATAGATAGATCTATCGGTATGTGTTAGACCTGTCTGAAGCCCAGTTCTTACAAATACCAACGGGGTTAATGGAGTCTCTGATCAGCTCTGATGACACTACAGGCTGATTGTCACGGTTCTGTGGCTCTGTAGCCTGTACCGGAGGCTCCGAGCCCAGTCTGGAGCAGCTCTGACAGATATGAGGAGGTTAAATGGACGATCTGTTCCTATGGGCCAAACACTGGAGAGACACCACTGAATCACATCCGGTATGCAACACACATCCAAAGCACTTGACAAGACCGAGTGTTGGGGGGGAGAAAAGGGGGTAAAACCACTAAAAACAGCGTCCGAGCAGGGCTCCGGGTCGAGCTCGGAGCTGAGAGCAGTGTGTCGAGAGCTGGAAAAGCCCGGTTTTCTTCGAGGGGCTTCAGGCAAACGGGGCAGGTTTAAAAGGAACCTGCTGGCAATAAATCATCTCCCGTCTCGGCTCCGTCACCAGAAAGGCCTCGCAAAACACGGTTTCTTTCCGTTTAAACACCGAACCCGGTCCCCGAGGACACTCGGGGATGGTTGGAGCTGCTAAAACAGCTGAAATGTTGGTAGTTTGCCACAAATCCAGTCGTTAATTTATGAGCTAACGTCCCCAACCCCCCACCCTCGGCCTGCGCTGCTACACAACAACAACAATGGAGCTCCGGACGAGTTCAACCCGTTCACACAACACATTTCCCCCTCGGATTTCACTCCCCGAAGCTTGCTTTGTTGGCAATCAGGTTCGGAACAGTTTGGACTCTTACCCCCAGAAGCCGCAGGGACATCGGGGAGGTAGACTCGGAGGTTTGCTCCGTTCACTGGTGTCTCCCATGACTCCTCCAACAAAACCCTCCGAGCTGGAAAACGCGAGGCTGGGGATGAGTCCGGGGCCTGCTCCGCTCCCTTTAACGACGAGGGGGGTGAAACGACCCACAGCTGGAGCCGGGTTAAACAGCACCACAGGTCCCTGTTTGTCTTTAAAGTCCACAGGTGGGAGGTGGAAGCGGGGAACGGGTCCGGTTCGGCCTGGAAACCCTCCGGTTCGGGCTCAGTTTGAAGTGGAATAATTGAACGGCACTCAAAGCAATCAGCTGGACGCTCGGACTGTACCACCGAGACACAAAAACACGGGGGTGTCCCGGTGTTCAGCTCGACGCAGAAAAGCTCAGAAAAATCTGCATTTGTCGACAATGACACGTCTCCCGCGATTGTAAAAGGGTTGAATAAACGCGAAGCTGCGAGTTTGGAAGGAATAGAGACACCGGGCGAGGCCGAGACACTCTTATCAGTGTGTGAACACCCCTATTCACACGGCCCTGGTACCGGAGTGTGCTGGGCCGGAAACGCGTCCATCAAACCAGAAATGTCAATATTGCCCAACGAAATGACGGCAAAAACAAGAGCCTCGGTTTGATCTTTAAACACTGCTTTTATCAACAAAAACTCGACAAATTCATGTAGTTTAAACTGCAGCTGTCTTTCCCCCACATTGGGTGGACGGCTTTGATCACTGGCTTCACTTTAATCCCTTTTACCTGATTACAATGAAGAACAGCTGAACTTTGAGTCATTTCTATTGAACTGATTAAAATCAATGTGAAATCAATGTTATCATAAGAAAGGACATTGAAGACTTGATTACACGGTTCTCAACTATTTAAATCTATCATTTGGCTTGAGTAAAATGTTCAACAAGAGTCATTCTTTGGTTCTATTATCATAAATTTGACTGTTTTCCAGATCCTTTCCTTTCTGAGAGTTCATAAACTTTTGAGTCCTAATTGAAAACAATGATCCATCACTCTGGGTAAAAAAAATATCCCAAACTATTTGCTGCCATGTTTCAGGACACCAAAATGCAGAACACAAGAATTAATCTCTGCCGCTTTTCTTTGTGATGTCTCCGGATGTAGTCGGAAAGAAAAAAGAGCTGAAAGACACAAAGTCTTTACACTTCACATCTGATGAACTGATAATGGAAAAGTATTTGTTAGTGCAGAGAACACATTCATTCAGGAACTTCTAATTTCGCCAGGTGCAAGCCCAGTAATTATGACAACAAAGGAAATGAGACAAAAGCACACTCCAAATGTCAAAATGAGTGGTTTTTAAATGTTTCATGACAACAAAACAGCTTGTTGGGCAGCTTTACACAACATTTTCTGAAGAGTAACCAGGGCAGAGGGCCTGGAGCCCGCTGAGCACGTGGACTGATGAATCCCACTGTGGGTGTGTAACCGAGGCTGTCCAGAGGGTAGAGACCACCGTATTGCTTGTATCAAAGACGTCCACTGTGTCGAACAGCAGCGATTTCAGGCAAGCAGGCGAATGTGAGCGCTCACACAAATGAACATTGACAAAAAAAAAGTCACCTGTTTCCACAATCACATTACTGACAGGCAATGGACAAGAGGCAGTAAAATGAACTCACACATCAATGGTCAAAACTAAAATAAAGATATATATATTAAGTAAAACTATGCACATACATAAAGGTAGAGACAGGGGATGGGGAGTGCATTCTCTACATCACAACATAACCTGAACAAAGCCCTATTTTAGTCCTGTGGATGGTTAACAAGAAGACTCAGGGTAATCTTCACACATGGAGGATGACTGAGGAAAGCTCCTAGGGAACATCAGTGGCTCACCCTGGGTTGTTCAGTAATTGAGGATACTTCAAATAAAAGGATTGAAATGAAGGAGATTTCTAAGACAAACAACTCAAGAGTGCAACATCAGGACACAAGTTAAAAACAAACAAACCACAGCACTGATAGCTTAAATTAAAATAAATCTCCAAAAAAAACACAGAAAACACAGCTTGAACCTCACACAACTAAGAGCAAGGAAGAGTTTCAATTCTCTTAACAAAAAGTAAAAACTAAATAGAACAGAAAGTTACCAAATCCAGCGCTTCAGTACTGAACTTAGAGAACCCCAGCTGCAACCTTTATTTGTGTGTACATGAGGAACATAAAGTGCCAGTAGCAGCTGCTCTTTAATCTGCGGTGTAGACGTTCTTCCCTGCAGCCCTAGTGCATACGATGATTTGGTCCGAGCCCCTCATCCCCTAATTTTTACGACCTAATTGATTCCCCAAATCATTTGTGCAGAGCTATTCAAGTGCTTAAAATGTTACCTTAAGACACTTTATTCCACCCAAGTTTAGCTTTAGTGAGGTTTTTCTTGAGGTATTACATTTGACTGTGAAAAGGTCACACCAGGTAAGAAACACAGGTTTTGGTTTCGGGTGTGAAAGCCTGTCAACAAATACTCAACAGCTATTACTCAAAATGCAAATGCATAATTGGATTAAGTGCAAATTGCATACAAATGCCACAGAATGCATTAGCTCCACAGCTTTGGCAACCTTTGAAGAATTTAATTCCAAACTCTGAAAAATACTTGACAGCTACTCCTGTTAGTGTGATGGTATGAAAAGGGAGTAGAGTCGCTTTAAATCCCGTTTCTTAAAAAAATAGCTTGTATAAGGATAAAATCCATCTCTCTTGGAAATATTCACTGTAAAATTGAGATAACAAGCCCTTCCGCCCCCACCCCCCACCCCCGACCCCACCAGCCCCACCCGGGTCTTACTGCTCTTTGGTGGTACAGTATAACCACAGTTCAGTGTGTGCCTCGTCTTTGGAGAAGAGAAAATTCACCTTTCACGATTTCAGAGAGAAAACAAAACTCATTTTAGTAGCTAAAAAGTACCTTCACAAAAACGCATGAGCCAGTGGATGTAACATTTAACTTTCTGGTTCAAAACTGGGAAGACTGGAGCCCTACAAACGCTGCTACAGAGAAACCAGTGAGAGGAACCGTGGGCAATGACAACGACACGATGGCCTGAGCAGCGCTGGAACAGTGCAGTCTGGATGATGTCGCCTGTGCAAAATGGCATTCTGAGGTCTCCCTCCCCCCTCCACAGCTCCTGACCAGGGTACGGGGGAGCTGGGGGGGGGGGGCTTAATGATGGGACTGAGAGGAGGAGGAGGAGGAGGAGGAGGGCTGGGAGGGCAGCAGGCTGTGTGTGCGTGACGGTCGCTGGGGTCTCTGCTGCTGGGGGCCCGGGGCGGGGGCCGGGTCCGAGGAGTCGGCCCCCGGGCTGCCCTCAGTCACCTCCGTGTCCAGCTGGGCCGGACACTCAAAGTGGACACAGTGGAACACCTGAGCAGAGGTCAGAGGTCAGAGGTCGAGCAGCAGCCGCACAAAACTCATTGCACGCACACACACACGCTGGTATTTATGGAACATTTCATTTTAACAGGTTCGCATGCATTTTGTACCTCACTTCTTGCTGTATTTACATTGTGAATGTTTCTATATTTTGATTTATTCATGTTAAAAACAGTCACTTGACGAAATGTCTCGTCACCTCGTTAGCAGTGTTGTGAGTCCCGACGATGCGGATGAAGGAAGCTGGCTGCTTGTCGAACTTCAGCGTCTGCCACGACCTGCAGAGCAAACGGCATCCACACAGACAGGAAACTCTCCTTTACCTTCCTCCACCTGCACCACGCTGCACCTGTTCGCTAGCCAACGACAGCCTGTTCCCAAACTTTAAAGGCACACACGTTGTCTGTCAAACAGTCCCACTCAGAAAATCAAACATGGATAGGTGAAGAGTTTCTTGTTGTTGACTCATTTCTTAACGATTTTAAAGTGAAGGCATTGGTCATAATCACAAATGAACTGAATGTTGGTCGTTTTGTGTTGACGTGATGGAGGAGATGGAGGCTTACCGACACGCCACCCTGGTGCGGTCCACCACCTTGGTCCACTGCTGCTGGTTGGTGGAGACCTCGATGTAGTAGCTGTAGGAGCGCTCGTCACAGTCCCACAGCAGCAGCCTGCCGGGGGGGGGCAACGATTCATATACGTGTACAGAGGGCTGCTCGCCTGGCCTCGTTATGAGGGACAGAGTAGTGACAGGAACGGGCTTGAAGTCACTGACTGAACACGCACGCACGCACTGGGGCTGCAGCAGATCCCAGGCTGGCGTGTCCTCCCCTACCTGAGCGAGCTGATGGAGTAGGGCTGGGCCAGCTGGATGACGATGGCTCCGGAGCCCAGCTGGTGGCAGGTGTAGCCCGAGTCCCAGTCGTAGTTGCGCGTGTCGCCGTTGAGCAGAGCGTTCCTGCTGCGGCTCACGCCCTCGATGACGCTGGCACAGGAGGCGATGGTGGCCACGTTCTCACTGGGGACTGACGGGACAGGGGACGGTCAGAGGTCAGACGGGTCAGAGGTCAGAGAGGTCAGAGAGGTTAGAGGGGTCAGACAGGTCAGAGAGGTTAGAGGGGTCAGACAGGTCAGAGAGGTTAGAGAGGTCAGAGGTCAGAGGGCCTGTGGCTCAGTGCGTCTTACCCAGCAGGCCGCTGTCCAGGGTGAAGGAGCGGTGGGTGAACATGCACTCGAAGGCCACCAGGTGGAAGACCTTGTTGACCGTGTTGTGAGTTCCCACGATGCGAACGTACCTGAGGTGCAAAGAGCAGCAGCAGACTGAGAGGCTGCGTGCTCAGCTGCAGGATGAAGATCTACTCTTCTGCCCGAGGTGTAGCTGATCTTCCACCCCGGGAGCCAGGCTTACCTGCACACGCGTGGTGTGAAGTAGAGATTCTGCCAAGAGCGGCACAGGTACTTGGAGTGATCCACGACTCGCACCCAGTCCAGCTCGTCCATCGACACCTCGATGTAGTAGGAGTACGAGCTACCGAGGCCGACAGGTGGAGACAGAGCAAACAACATGCGGCGGTTAGAGAGGCGGTGTGTCCACAAACAGAGGAGGCTCATGGTTAAGGTCCAATCCAATCAGAAACATCTCAGAAGAACAACAGTGAGATATTTCTACAGACTATGGCTGCAACAAATGATTATTTCTGTCGATTAGCCGAGTAATCTCACATTCAAATCCGTAAATAATCTGTAAATAATTTGAACTTCATTTCTTAAAATGAATGTAAACCCTGCTGCCAGGTTTACAGCTTTGCTCCAACTTGATGAAACTTGCTTCTTCTGCCTCTGCAGAGATTCTTGAAGACGTACAGTTGGATCACTAAACCACACATAACATAACACTCTCAAAGTTTCCACACTGACGATTCTTCTCGTTTCCATCTCTTCTCCTACCGGCTGTCTCTGTCCCACAGCAGCAGCCGGATGTGGTTGATGATGGATGACTGGCCCAGTTTGACCTGGATGCCGGCCCTGCCGTCCTCCTCGATGGGGTGTCTGGAGAAGCCGTGGTCCAGGTCGTAGTTCTGGGTGTCTCCGTCCAGCAGCGCAGACTTCAGCTCCCCCTTCACCACCTGAGCGCCGTACTTCATGGTGGCGATGTTCTCCTCCGGGACTGAGGCCCAGACACAGAGAGAGGACAATCAGACATGAACATTCACTGGATGAAAGCAGCCGGCAGAGAAGCGCGTCCACTGACTGAGCATCCCGCGGTAGTTGAGGTCCATGTTGCGGCTCTCGGAGCGGGTCTTGATGGCGTCCAGCAGGTCGTCCGGGCTCAGGAGGCCGGACGGCCGCACCACGTTCAGCATCTCAGTCAGAGTCATGAGGGGCAGGCGCACGGCCGCCATCACCTCCTGCGTGTCGGCCCCCTCCACGTGCTGCCGGCACCAGCGGCTCAGGGCCAGGAAGATCTCCTTCTCACTGGCTGCGAACGAGTCCCGTCGCACCACAGTCAGCAGAGCCGTCTGACAACACAGCAGTTCAACGGGATCAGTTCACTCAGGTCAGGCCAAAGACGTTTGTTCAGAGGCAACCGTGCAGTCAAACACAAAACAGGTCAGTTGTGTAATAAACAAGGTGGTTTTGACTGCAGAAAAATCAAAAAGTGGTTTGCTTGTCATTAACTGATCTTAAGTTACAGGAGGAGACGTGTGGCCTGCCACTAGAGGTCACTGTGCCTCAGCATCATGATACACCCGGGGAACAAAAGAGAAACCTGTGGACACTCCTCTACTTCAGCCTGCTAACTCTTACCTTGGAGAGCATGAGGAAACCGTCCGAGTTCAACACCTCGGGTGCGTGTCTGTCCATGTAGGCACAGCAGGCTGCACTGAGCGCGCTCAGAGAGTACAGGCTGGCCACGTCGAACACCAGGCACACGTTGTTGGTGTGTAGGATGGTGCGCAGGAACTCGGAGGTGGAGTCCTCCAGAGGCTGGAGGCCGTAGCGGTGGGCCAGGCCCAGGAAGTCCAGCAGCACCTCCTCCCTGGCCGAGCTGAGGCTGGCGCGGCCTGTGTACAGGTAGTTCAGCAGCATGGAGAAGGCCTCGGCCCGCGTCTCCTCCAGACACACCTCCGCCTGGGGCTGGGACTCCTTCATCCCCCCGTACAGCAGGGCCCTGGAGGAGTTGACTCAGCGATTAGTTGTTGTAGCTCTACTGATAAATAATGAGAATAATAATAACACTATTTAAAAGTGTACGGTCAGAAGCTCCACTCTGGTACCTGAAGTAGTGGCAGCGAGCTGCCAGGATGACCCGGTGCGCTGGGAAACGTTTGCCCTCCACGATGAAGGTGACATCGCTGTACTCCTCGCCCAGCACCAAGGCTCCCAGCTGCTCCGACAGCAGGTGGATGTGGTCGATCTCCGACACGGAGGCCAGTGGACGCAGAGGGTGGCTGTTACTCATGGTGGACAGGCTCACATCTAACCAGAGGAGGACTGGAATGAAGTACACATGCCGAGCTACAATGTCACAGGGTTTGGATTAGTACCGAGAACTGACTTTTACTCCCTTACAAGCCGCAGGAAACATCTGCACTTTCTAATCTGCTGTGGAATATTTTTAACATATTTCTAGCTTCCCTGTGGCAGAAGTCTATCTGATATGGATGGAACTGAAATGAAATATACAATCTAGGCTCCGTGATTAGTGTTATCACCCCATAACAGGATGATAACCGATTTGTATCAGGACTGGTTTCGTGTGGTGTTTGTATGTCCTCCACATGTCCGTGTGGGTTTCTACAGGTAGTCTGGTTTCATCCCACAGTCAAAAAACAGGCACAATAAGGTTGGAAATGTGCGTGTGAAATAGCTTCAGAAGCATCCAGGAGGTGTGAGACAAGCAGGAAACTCCAGTCACATAATTCATTTAACAACGAGCTCTAAAAAACAAAGTCGATCATGAACTGATGATGGACACAATGCAAACCAGTGTTCCATCAGCCTGTACATATGATGCTGTCCCATGATTCCTTCTGGCCTGACTCAAAGGAGTCCAACAACAGTCACATACTGCAGACCTCAGGTGAGCTACATCTGAAAACCTTTAACGATGAGCAGCTGACACCTAGACCCTGGGCCGGTCTCCCCAGTCCATCACAGAACACACACCCCCCTTCACTCTCACACAGTGGGATTCGGACCAGGGACCTCCTCGCAGTGAGTCCACTCAGCCACCGAGCAGCAGGTACTCACCCTCACTGTTTATTATTCTGAGTACATTTGAGAGCTTCTTTATCCATCAGAGTGGTATTTCACTGCTCCTAGTCCTTCCTCGGGTCGTTTGACCCAGACACGGAGGAGCTAGTAGCTAACAGCTAACAGCGAATCACAACACCACGGAACAGAACCGCAACAAACTGACTTTATCAGGCCAGCCTGGTACTGTTTGTGTCTGCTATATAACTCAGTAAACAGAGGTAAAACCACAGGGCTTCCCCAGCAGGAGGCTGCAGGTCGCCGGACGTGGAGCTTCTTGTTTACAGCCGTCGCTGCCGACATTTGACACCCGCGCAGACGCAGCCAGAAAACGGACGTTTGCTTCGCTTTTCTCGGTCCATCCTGAAGAGTAAACTCACCGAGCAGCTCTGATCTCTGGGAGTTTAGCTAGAGATGAGCCCCGAGCAGCGCAGTCCGGGCTGTTCGTCCACCGTGAAGGAAAAATCCAGCTTCAAACTCACAGTCCGTCCAACAGCACACCACCGGAAGAGGATTCTGGGTCATCTGACCGGAACTTCCGGGTCAAGAAACAGTTTTTCAAAATAAGCAGATTTTAAATATCCATCGATGAATTAACAGGAAAATAAATCCACACATTACAAAATATATGAAGGTTATGAATAAGATCTTGGATTTGAAGCCATAAGTGGTGGGAAAGATGTTGCTCTAGCAGGAATGTAATGACAATGTAGTTTAACAGAGGGAAAATAAAGAGGAAACCAAATAATTCATTATTGTTTGGAGTCATACGGGAAATTCAGCTATTAATCATATATAATTGTATGTGAGTGTGTGTATTGATCTTATTTTATTTTTTGTGTATACAGATATATATAGATACAAAAGGATGGACTGGGTTTAAGCACTTCCATTCCGGGCACACTGTTTTGACAAACTCGAAAGTCTCTCAGATGAACTGCCTCAGTCAGAGTATGTTTTTGGATGGCATGGTATGGTAGCAAACTAGATTATTCCCACAGAACCGGTCTGTCCACACGCAGAATGAAAGTGGGCTGCTGCCAGGCCACGGCTGGGTGTTATCGTTTCGTTCCTACCAGTGGTAGGTGTGTGTTGCTCAGCTTGTCAGTTCTCAGGCAGTGATGTCCAGGTAACTTATCTGTCACGCTTTTACTAACAGGTAAAGTAGAAAAACTGAAACTTGATGTCTGATTTTAATAATGTGTTTCGCCATCTGTGATGTGTCCATCTGTGTGTGCTCATGCTCCAATGACTTAATCAGCAGGCAAGGGAATGTGCTCTTCCGCATCCAAAAATGATACCCGTGTGTGTGCACGTGTGTGTGTGTGTGTTGGAAGGAAAACAACTGCAATGGGTCTGTATGGATTAACACCAAACTTTATTTAATTTAATTTAATTCATTTTTAGGAAACTTTATTTGCTGCCAGGTGCATTTTAAAGGAACATGGAGCAGCTGTACACAAAACAACACAGAAATAAGTTTGATTAGGAGTACGAATCAGCAATGAAAACAGAAAGAATCCAGACACAGTATTTATATCGGGTAGAGTGGATGTGAAAGTTACATTGCATGGTTGAACATGAGGTAAGAATGTAATGAGAGTTAAAATGAAGCAATTAGCAAACAGGAAACAGAATGTAACTCAGCATTATTTGATAGTGAATATGTGAATATCACCAAACTTCAAGTGACAACAGGAAAACATCTGTCCTGCTCCGTCTCCTCTGACAGGGAGAAGATGATCCAGATCCTTCTGCTCCTGACCATCACTTCATCTGCCTCCAGTTAGTAGGACTGTGTCCCTTTATTATTCCATCCATCCGTCCCAATCCAAATAAATCAGTATATTCATAATGGGTGTTTAAAGCACCACAGAACTAATGATTACATTTTTATTTCCCTCCATGTTTTTCATTAACAAAAGTAGAATCTATGTTAGTTTAATACACGCTCAACTTTCTAATAGTCACAATGACTTACATTGAGTTACATTACCACTTAAGTTCCACTTAAGAAATGCTTCTTTCTTTTAATCTTTGAATGGGGGTCAGTTCAAGAAGTCTGAACTTTACACAGATTTCTCTCTCACACACACACACACACACACACACACACACACACACACACACACACACACACACACGTGTAATGTTTCTCTTGTGCTTTACTTTTCCCTCAGACCCAGTGACGTCTGCTGTGACCTCCATCTATCAGGTGGAGCAGAACGAGAACCTCGTCATCAGAGTATACAGTCACAATATCACCGCAGTGTCTGGCATCCACATGCTTTGTTTTCCCCAGTCCTACCCACTGAGGTGTTTCTACAGAATGACTGAAGACGTTGAGGTCCCTGAGGACCAGCACCAGCAGTTTGCAGGACGTGTGCAGTGTGATCCAGACGCCCTCAGAGGTGGAGAAATCAGACTTCATGTTTCCAGAGTCACCACTAACGACTCAGGACGTTACCACTGTGACCTGGCTGCTAACTATGACCCAGGCTCAGGAAGGTGGATGGTCAGGAGGACTGGTAGGTATGAGAAGAGTGTGTAGATGTTGGACATGTTCCTGCAGAGCTCAGTCACTAACAGCCTCCTGGTTTCATCACCCACAGAACATTTCATCCTGAACGTGACCGAACCAAAGCAGGATGAAGGTGGGTCAGCTCTCACTCCATCCACAGATCTGACTCTAAACGGTGCTTTTACTTCACTGTTAAACATAATATTCAGCAGCTCGATGAGTTCACGTCCTCATGAAGAAGCAGGATTTGATGTTTCATCAAGTAGCAAAGTGCAAGAGGAGCAAACTCCAATTCCTATTCCTACTTTGTCACTGGGACACCAACTGGCTCTCATTCCAAAATGTCTGTCCAGGCCTAGTGGATGAGTGTGTATAGATTAATTGTTTCTTTTGATATCAGACACAAAACGTGTTTTTCTGTCTCCCTGCAGGTGCAACACACAACCCACTGACATTATCTGGTCCTGGAGTTGTGGTCACTACACTCATAATGACAGCAGCTCTACTGATTCTGGTTCATACGTCCATAACGTAGCATTTGTTGGACAGGCTCCGGGGGACTGTGGCTCAGCGGCGGTCTGGTTCTCCAAGGATCGAAAGCTCAGTGGTTTGATGGCAGCCACGAGCAGCCGCATGCTGAACCGTCTCTGGGATACTGAACTGTCCCACATGCTGTTTTATTGGAGTGTGAATGATATGAAAGTCACTGGTTAAGCTGGTAGACTGAGGAAGCCTCTGCTACCAGTGAGTGAATGGGTGAATGTGACATGAGTCTGTCAAGATGCTTTGAGTGGTCATGACCTAAGAACCAGTCCATTCACATGTACATGTTTGCCTTTAAGTCATCTAAAGTGGAGGGATAGCACATGTTAATGTCAGGGCTCAGCAGCTCCTAGAAAAACACCTCAAAAAGTCTTTAAAAGTCTTTAGTAGTATAACGCAAAACATTGTCCCCTAAAAGCTGTGAAACCGCTTTAGTGACATGGTTTTATATGAACTAGTCACTTGTTTACTTCTTCAGGTTCTATTGTGATCTTGCTTGAATGGACTGCTGAATGCCACATGTATTCATTCACTCTTCAGAAGATTCCTTGACTACCTTGACTAGGTTGTTTGACTTGCTGGCAATAAACCTTATTCTGAATTTGATGTGTCACTTTGGATAAAAGCCTCTGATAAATGACTAAATGTTAATCAATCTGTGTTTTCCTCCTCTGTTATTCTTTGGTGTATTTTCAGGTGATGTTTTGTTATTCAGCTGTAATTAAATACAGATGTCACAGGCATGAACTATTTGGCTTTAACTCTTAATGCCCAGTAGTGTGCAGGTTAAACAAAGTTTGTCCAGTAGGTGGCAATGATTCAACATCATGTTCAAACATAATCCTGAGATTAGATTGTCAGAGTGTCAGTCCTTCATAAAACTCCTGTAACAAACATTGACACATATACAAACACAGACACACACTGGATGAAAGCAGACTCTCTCTGGACTTCCACAACCATCAGGTTGTGTCTCCCAGAAGACCTCAGTCAGCGTCCTGCTGACAAACCTCATCCAGGGGAAGCTGCTTCCCTCTGCTCTGGTCTGGATCACCTCCAGACCTGCAGCAGCCAATCAGATCCCTCCTGGATGTGTGGACAGAGTCACAGAAGTACGAGGCTTCACTGAGGAGCAGAAGGAGCAGTACTTCAGGAAGAGGTTCAGAGATGAAGGTCTGTCCACAACCATCATCTCACACATCAAGACCTCCAGGAGTCTCCACATCATGTGTCAGATCCCAGTCTTCTGCTGGATCACTGCCACAGTTCTGGAGCACATGTTGACATCAGAGCAGAGAGGAGAGCTGCCCCAGACCCTGACTGACCTGTACTCACACTTCCTGCTGCTCCAGACCAGGAGGAAGAAGCAGAAGTACCAGGAGGGACCAGAGACCAGTCCACAGGAGCTGATGGAGCAGGACAGGGAAGTTCTTCTGAAGCTGGGGAGGCTGGCCTTTGAACATCTGGAGGAAGGAAACATCATGTTCTACCAAGAAGACCTGCAGCGCTGTGGTCTGGAGGTCTCAGAGGCCTCGGTGTACTCAGGAGTTTGTACAGAGATCTTCAGGAGAGAGTGTGTGATCTTCCAGAGGAACATCTACTGCTTTGTTCATCTGAGTGTTCAGGAGTTTCTGGCTGCAGTCTACATGCTGCACTGCTTCACCATGGAGAAGGTTCTGGAGAGCTTCCTGGAGAAGAAATATGTTAAATCAACTCTGGATGACTTCCTGAAGGAGATAGTGATGAAGTCCTTCAAGAGTAGAAAAGGCCCAAACTGGGCTCTACCCAATTTGGTCCCCTAGGGAAGATTACTTTTCAATTATTCAATTATTATTCAATTATTATACAATATATTGTATATATTATTATATTATATTCAATATTATATTACTATAGTGCATTAAAAAAGAGAAAGAGTTCCAGACAGAAATCACCTAACAGACTTTAATAAAATATCCATCAGGTTGTTCACGAGAGTTCACTCCTTCCTGAAGGAGCAACATTCAACGTTTCGAGTACAAACTGTAGGTCAGATGAGGTCAAGGAGAGCAAACTATTCAGCAGCGCCTCAGAAAATGTAATTGTTCGACAGTGCCGCCACCTGGACACAGGGTGGAACTGCACTAATGTCAATGCAGGGGTGCAGGGCAGACTGTGTGGTTAGACGACCTCCACCGAGGGAAGACGTGATGTTTTTTTATCTTTATTTTTCAAAAACGTCAACAAAAATGTTTTAATCTCACTTGCCTGTCTAACATTGTCTGGCAAACTGAGCGGGCAGCTATGTATGGGGCCTGACTTCGACTTGCATGGTTGTAGTGGTTGGTTACCATGGTTACCAGTATTGGTTGCCACCATAGAGATAATAGTTAAAATAGAAATTAGTAAAATTAGGTTATTAAAATGTAAAACAATAAAATTGTGTTATTTATGTCATAAAAATGACACTCTTTATTATGTCGATGATTGCCTCGACGTTTGCCTGCAAACTTAACAATCTTTACACCATAATTATGGAAAAATGCACAATTACGAGTGCCAACAAAGACTATCTGATAAAGAAACAAAAAACTTGAAAACATGAGAGATCCAGGTCCTCCCTCACTGGAGATCATTAATTTCAAAAACTAGAGCCTCAGCCTCATTGTTTTCCCTTTGGGGCCTCCGTACATAGACGGACGTCAACACAACATCCTGTCAACACAGTCTCATGTGAAGCTTATGCCTGGCTGTGATGTCTCACCGTTTGTCCGTAAGAGGTAAAGTGTAATTTACTCACTCATTCGTTTGTTTTTCACTAATTGTGTGGCTGAAGCTCAGGACAAAAACTTGACTTGTCAAAAAAGAGCTGTAGACTAGACTAGCCTAGCCTAGCCTAGCCTAGCCCGGATGACCTTTAAGGCACCCCACTTCTGAGAAACGAGCTATGCAACCTTGTCAGAAATTCCTACCACTGCTTTTTCATTTTTTTGTTGCTGTTCTTTGTCTTTTTTTTAATGTATATAGGATGCTCAGACACAGAATGACTTAATCAGAAATAAAACGTAGATGTATGCAGGACGTTCTGACAATTCTAATTACCGAGTCAGAGCATGCCTTCACGTGTGCACAAGTAGGACCTGATGACACTTGACTACCCCGTCAGAATGTGCTTCTCCACTGATAAATGCAGGTAGGTTCTGACAATTCTTATGAACCCTTCAGAATATGCTTTTATATTCAAGTTCTGTCACACACACACGGCTGTCTATTTTCGCGCCATATGCTCTGCAGGCCGGAACGCAAAGGATCATGGGCGAGCGCAAAGAATCGTGGTCTTTGTAGTTTTCATACCCAAGTTCTTGCCCTGACTAGAGCCCTATCTTTTCATATCATTACATGTCCGCAGTAATTCCGAGGAAGTCTCCGGTGATACTGAGTCACTGTATTATAGCGATATGACTCCCAGTATGAGCCGCTTACCCTGCCAGCTCGCGACAACACGATCAAAGTGGACATTTATCACCCATGTCCCGGCGCAGCCGTTGTTGTGAAGGGGAGAGCACCGTGTCTCATGTTACCTGGACAACAACATGTTGACGCCTTCGGTTTATGCGCCCCCCCCCCCCCCCCCCCACACACACACACACACACACACAAACACGCTTCAAATACACAGAAATATAAACTGCATCACCACTCAGCCACCGAGCAGCAGGTACTCACCCTCACTGTTTATTATTCTGAGTACATTTGAGAGCTTCTTTATCCATCAGAGTGGTATTTCACTGCTCCTAGTCCTTCCTCGGGTCGTTTGACCCAGACACGGAGGAGCTAGTAGCTAACAGCTAACAGCGAATCACAACACCACGGAACAGAACCGCAACAAACTGACTTTATCAGGCCAGCCTGGTACTGTTTGTGTCTGCTATATAACTCAGTAAACAGAGGTAAAACCACAGGGCTTCCCCAGCAGGAGGCTGCAGGTCGCCGGACGTGGAGCTTCTTGTTTACAGCCGTCGCTGCCGACATTTGACACCCGCGCAGACGCAGCCAGAAAACGGACGTTTGCTTCGCTTTTCTCGGTCCATCCTGAAGAGTAAACTCACCGAGCAGCTCTGATCTCTGGGAGTTTAGCTAGAGATGAGCCCCGAGCAGCGCAGTCCGGGCTGTTCGTCCACCGTGAAGGAAAAATCCAGCTTCAAACTCACAGTCCGTCCAACAGCACACCACCGGAAGAGGATTCTGGGTCATCTGACCGGAACTTCCGGGTCAAGAAACAGTTTTTCAAAATAAGCAGATTTTAAATATCCATCGATGAATTAACAGGAAAATAAATCCACACATTACAAAATATATGAAGGTTATGAATAAGATCTTGGATTTGAAGCCATAAGTGGTGGGAAAGATGTTGCTCTAGCAGGAATGTAATGACAATGTAGTTTAACAGAGGGAAAATAAAGAGGAAACCAAATAATTCATTATTGTTTGGAGTCATACGGGAAATTCAGCTATTAATCATATATAATTGTATGTGAGTGTGTGTATTGATCTTATTTTATTTTTTGTGTATACAGATATATATAGATACAAAAGGATGGACTGGGTTTAAGCACTTCCATTCCGGGCACACTGTTTTGACAAACTCGAAAGTCTCTCAGATGAACTGCCTCAGTCAGAGTATGTTTTTGGATGGCATGGTATGGTAGCAAACTAGATTATTCCCACAGAACCGGTCTGTCCACACGCAGAATGAAAGTGGGCTGCTGCCAGGCCACGGCTGGGTGTTATCGTTTCGTTCCTACCAGTGGTAGGTGTGTGTTGCTCAGCTTGTCAGTTCTCAGGCAGTGATGTCCAGGTAACTTATCTGTCACGCTTTTACTAACAGGTAAAGTAGAAAAACTGAAACTTGATGTCTGATTTTAATAATGTGTTTCGCCATCTGTGATGTGTCCATCTGTGTGTGCTCATGCTCCAATGACTTAATCAGCAGGCAAGGGAATGTGCTCTTCCGCATCCAAAAATGATACCCGTGTGTGTGCACGTGTGTGTGTGTGTGTTGGAAGGAAAACAACTGCAATGGGTCTGTATGGATTAACACCAAACTTTATTTAATTTAATTTAATTCATTTTTAGGAAACTTTATTTGCTGCCAGGTGCATTTTAAAGGAACATGGAGCAGCTGTACACAAAACAACACAGAAATAAGTTTGATTAGGAGTACGAATCAGCAATGAAAACAGAAAGAATCCAGACACAGTATTTATATCGGGTAGAGTGGATGTGAAAGTTACATTGCATGGTTGAACATGAGGTAAGAATGTAATGAGAGTTAAAATGAAGCAATTAGCAAACAGGAAACAGAATGTAACTCAGCATTATTTGATAGTGAATATGTGAATATCACCAAACTTCAAGTGACAACAGGAAAACATCTGTCCTGCTCCGTCTCCTCTGACAGGGAGAAGATGATCCAGATCCTTCTGCTCCTGACCATCACTTCATCTGCCTCCAGTTAGTAGGACTGTGTCCCTTTATTATTCCATCCATCCGTCCCAATCCAAATAAATCAGTATATTCATAATGGGTGTTTAAAGCACCACAGAACTAATGATTACATTTTTATTTCCCTCCATGTTTTTCATTAACAAAAGTAGAATCTATGTTAGTTTAATACACGCTCAACTTTCTAATAGTCACAATGACTTACATTGAGTTACATTACCACTTAAGTTCCACTTAAGAAATGCTTCTTTCTTTTAATCTTTGAATGGGGGTCAGTTCAAGAAGTCTGAACTTTACACAGATTTCTCTCTCACACACACACACACACACACACACACACACACACACACACACACACACGTGTAATGTTTCTCTTGTGCTTTACTTTTCCCTCAGACCCAGTGACGTCTGCTGTGACCTCCATCTATCAGGTGGAGCAGAACGAGAACCTCGTCATCAGAGTATACAGTCACAATATCACCGCAGTGTCTGGCATCCACATGCTTTGTTTTCCCCAGTCCTACCCACTGAGGTGTTTCTACAGAATGACTGAAGACGTTGAGGTCCCTGAGGACCAGCACCAGCAGTTTGCAGGACGTGTGCAGTGTGATCCAGACGCCCTCAGAGGTGGAGAAATCAGACTTCATGTTTCCAGAGTCACCACTAACGACTCAGGACGTTACCACTGTGACCTGGCTGCTAACTATGACCCAGGCTCAGGAAGGTGGATGGTCAGGAGGACTGGTAGGTATGAGAAGAGTGTGTAGATGTTGGACATGTTCCTGCAGAGCTCAGTCACTAACAGCCTCCTGGTTTCATCACCCACAGAACATTTCATCCTGAACGTGACCGAACCAAAGCAGGATGAAGGTGGGTCAGCTCTCACTCCATCCACAGATCTGACTCTAAACGGTGCTTTTACTTCACTGTTAAACATAATATTCAGCAGCTCGATGAGTTCACGTCCTCATGAAGAAGCAGGATTTGATGTTTCATCAAGTAGCAAAGTGCAAGAGGAGCAAACTCCAATTCCTATTCCTACTTTGTCACTGGGACACCAACTGGCTCTCATTCCAAAATGTCTGTCCAGGCCTAGTGGATGAGTGTGTATAGATTAATTGTTTCTTTTGATATCAGACACAAAACGTGTTTTTCTGTCTCCCTGCAGGTGCAACACACAACCCACTGACATTATCTGGTCCTGGAGTTGTGGTCACTACACTCATAATGACAGCAGCTCTACTGATTCTGGTTCATACGTCCATAACGTAGCATTTGTTGGACAGGCTCCGGGGGACTGTGGCTCAGCGGCGGTCTGGTTCTCCAAGGATCGAAAGCTCAGTGGTTTGATGGCAGCCACGAGCAGCCGCATGCTGAACCGTCTCTGGGATACTGAACTGTCCCACATGCTGTTTTATTGGAGTGTGAATGATATGAAAGTCACTGGTTAAGCTGGTAGACTGAGGAAGCCTCTGCTACCAGTGAGTGAATGGGTGAATGTGACATGAGTCTGTCAAGATGCTTTGAGTGGTCATGACCTAAGAACCAGTCCATTCACATGTACATGTTTGCCTTTAAGTCATCTAAAGTGGAGGGATAGCACATGTTAATGTCAGGGCTCAGCAGCTCCTAGAAAAACACCTCAAAAAGTCTTTAAAAGTCTTTAGTAGTATAACGCAAAACATTGTCCCCTAAAAGCTGTGAAACCGCTTTAGTGACATGGTTTTATATGAACTAGTCACTTGTTTACTTCTTCAGGTTCTATTGTGATCTTGCTTGAATGGACTGCTGAATGCCACATGTATTCATTCACTCTTCAGAAGATTCCTTGACTACCTTGACTAGGTTGTTTGACTTGCTGGCAATAAACCTTATTCTGAATTTGATGTGTCACTTTGGATAAAAGCCTCTGATAAATGACTAAATGTTAATCAATCTGTGTTTTCCTCCTCTGTTATTCTTTGGTGTATTTTCAGGTGATGTTTTGTTATTCAGCTGTAATTAAATACAGATGTCACAGGCATGAACTATTTGGCTTTAACTCTTAATGCCCAGTAGTGTGCAGGTTAAACAAAGTTTGTCCAGTAGGTGGCAATGATTCAACATCATGTTCAAACATAATCCTGAGATTAGATTGTCAGAGTGTCAGTCCTTCATAAAACTCCTGTAACAAACATTGACACATATACAAACACAGACACACACTGGATGAAAGCAGACTCTCTCTGGACTTCCACAACCATCAGGTTGTGTCTCCCAGAAGACCTCAGTCAGCGTCCTGCTGACAAACCTCATCCAGGGGAAGCTGCTTCCCTCTGCTCTGGTCTGGATCACCTCCAGACCTGCAGCAGCCAATCAGATCCCTCCTGGATGTGTGGACAGAGTCACAGAAGTACGAGGCTTCACTGAGGAGCAGAAGGAGCAGTACTTCAGGAAGAGGTTCAGAGATGAAGGTCTGTCCACAACCATCATCTCACACATCAAGACCTCCAGGAGTCTCCACATCATGTGTCAGATCCCAGTCTTCTGCTGGATCACTGCCACAGTTCTGGAGCACATGTTGACATCAGAGCAGAGAGGAGAGCTGCCCCAGACCCTGACTGACCTGTACTCACACTTCCTGCTGCTCCAGACCAGGAGGAAGAAGCAGAAGTACCAGGAGGGACCAGAGACCAGTCCACAGGAGCTGATGGAGCAGGACAGGGAAGTTCTTCTGAAGCTGGGGAGGCTGGCCTTTGAACATCTGGAGGAAGGAAACATCATGTTCTACCAAGAAGACCTGCAGCGCTGTGGTCTGGAGGTCTCAGAGGCCTCGGTGTACTCAGGAGTTTGTACAGAGATCTTCAGGAGAGAGTGTGTGATCTTCCAGAGGAACATCTACTGCTTTGTTCATCTGAGTGTTCAGGAGTTTCTGGCTGCAGTCTACATGCTGCACTGCTTCACCATGGAGAAGGTTCTGGAGAGCTTCCTGGAGAAGAAATATGTTAAATCAACTCTGGATGACTTCCTGAAGGAGATAGTGATGAAGTCCTTCAAGAGTAGAAAAGGCCCAAACTGGGCTCTACCCAATTTGGTCCCCTAGGGAAGATTACTTTTCAATTATTCAATTATTATTCAATTATTATACAATATATTGTATATATTATTATATTATATTCAATATTATATTACTATAGTGCATTAAAAAAGAGAAAGAGTTCCAGACAGAAATCACCTAACAGACTTTAATAAAATATCCATCAGGTTGTTCACGAGAGTTCACTCCTTCCTGAAGGAGCAACATTCAACGTTTCGAGTACAAACTGTAGGTCAGATGAGGTCAAGGAGAGCAAACTATTCAGCAGCGCCTCAGAAAATGTAATTGTTCGACAGTGCCGCCACCTGGACACAGGGTGGAACTGCACTAATGTCAATGCAGGGGTGCAGGGCAGACTGTGTGGTTAGACGACCTCCACCGAGGGAAGACGTGATGTTTTTTTATCTTTATTTTTCAAAAACGTCAACAAAAATGTTTTAATCTCACTTGCCTGTCTAACATTGTCTGGCAAACTGAGCGGGCAGCTATGTATGGGGCCTGACTTCGACTTGCATGGTTGTAGTGGTTGGTTACCATGGTTACCAGTATTGGTTGCCACCATAGAGATAATAGTTAAAATAGAAATTAGTAAAATTAGGTTATTAAAATGTAAAACAATAAAATTGTGTTATTTATGTCATAAAAATGACACTCTTTATTATGTCGATGATTGCCTCGACGTTTGCCTGCAAACTTAACAATCTTTACACCATAATTATGGAAAAATGCACAATTACGAGTGCCAACAAAGACTATCTGATAAAGAAACAAAAAACTTGAAAACATGAGAGATCCAGGTCCTCCCTCACTGGAGATCATTAATTTCAAAAACTAGAGCCTCAGCCTCATTGTTTTCCCTTTGGGGCCTCCGTACATAGACGGACGTCAACACAACATCCTGTCAACACAGTCTCATGTGAAGCTTATGCCTGGCTGTGATGTCTCACCGTTTGTCCGTAAGAGGTAAAGTGTAATTTACTCACTCATTCGTTTGTTTTTCACTAATTGTGTGGCTGAAGCTCAGGACAAAAACTTGACTTGTCAAAAAAGAGCTGTAGACTAGACTAGCCTAGCCTAGCCTAGCCTAGCCCGGATGACCTTTAAGGCACCCCACTTCTGAGAAACGAGCTATGCAACCTTGTCAGAAATTCCTACCACTGCTTTTTCATTTTTTTGTTGCTGTTCTTTGTCTTTTTTTTAATGTATATAGGATGCTCAGACACAGAATGACTTAATCAGAAATAAAACGTAGATGTATGCAGGACGTTCTGACAATTCTAATTACCGAGTCAGAGCATGCCTTCACGTGTGCACAAGTAGGACCTGATGACACTTGACTACCCCGTCAGAATGTGCTTCTCCACTGATAAATGCAGGTAGGTTCTGACAATTCTTATGAACCCTTCAGAATATGCTTTTATATTCAAGTTCTGTCACACACACACGGCTGTCTATTTTCGCGCCATATGCTCTGCAGGCCGGAACGCAAAGGATCATGGGCGAGCGCAAAGAATCGTGGTCTTTGTAGTTTTCATACCCAAGTTCTTGCCCTGACTAGAGCCCTATCTTTTCATATCATTACATGTCCGCAGTAATTCCGAGGAAGTCTCCGGTGATACTGAGTCACTGTATTATAGCGATATGACTCCCAGTATGAGCCGCTTACCCTGCCAGCTCGCGACAACACGATCAAAGTGGACATTTATCACCCATGTCCCGGCGCAGCCGTTGTTGTGAAGGGGAGAGCACCGTGTCTCATGTTACCTGGACAACAACATGTTGACGCCTTCGGTTTATGCGCCCCCCCCCCCCCCCCCCCCCACACACACACACACACACACACACAAACACGCTTCAAATACACAGAAATATAAACTGCATCATATAGAAAAACCGGGACATCGTTTTTTGTTTTTTTCCGGGTCAGTCCGTGAAAATCCGGGACAATCGGGGAAACAGGTGGCAACAGTACGGGCAAGGCGAAAAATAACATATTCCCTGATCGGTCGTTCTTAATCCAAGAAGTAGTTTTAAAATAATTATTGTATTCAGTGACAAACTGGGCGATATGGGAATAGGCCATAGAGTTCTTTCTTCTCTCTTTTTTTAAACTATTCCGGTATTGTGATTGGCATCCCCTGCGTGTGACCTCGCTGCTATGAACCGTGGGTATTGTGGGTATCAGCATTGATACCATTGTTAACCAGGTTATTGGTTAAATATGACAGTGAGCAAAATTGAAAGGGGGTGTAACTAGTGTATTTATCTTCCTTTGATCTACATATGTGAAATTCAGCATAATATGACAGTGAATTGTTTGTAAAAAAGTAGAGTCATGATAAAGTGTTAAATCGGTGTGAAATCAGCAGTTTCTACAACCAGAATAACTCAGCGTCTGTCCTGTTCCTTCTCCTCAGGGAGAAGATGATCTGGATCTCTCTGCTCTTCATCCTCACCCATCCCCCCGGTTAGTTGGACTGCATCACATCATCCATTCCTCTTTATCCATGTTTGGTTTTTCAGAATTTGTTGTCTCTTGTGCCTCACTTCTCCTCTCGTCTGCAGTGAGGTCTGATGTGACTCCCACCGTCTACCAGGTGGAGGAGAACCAGGACGTCACCATCAGACTGGACAGTCACAACACCACCAACTTGTCCAACATGCACATGGATTGTTTTCTCCAGTCAAATCTACCGAGGTGTTTCTACAGAATGATTGAGGATGTTGAGGTCCCTGAGGACCAGCACCAGCAGTTTGCAGGACGTGTGCAGTGTGATCCAGACGCCCTCAGAGGTGGAGAAATCAGACTTCATGTTTCCAGAGTCACCACTAATGACTCAGGACGTTACCACTGTGACCTGGCTGCTAACTATGACCCAGGCTCAGGAAGGTGGATGGTCAGGAGGACTGGTAGGTATCAGAAGAGTGTGTAGATGTTGGACATGCTCCTGCAGAGCTCAGTCACAAGCAGCCTCCTGGTTTCATCACCCACAGAACATTTCATCCTGAACGTGACCGAACCAAAGCAGGATGAAGGTGGGTCACTCTGGCTTCCTCCACACACTCCAAACAGTACTTAAAGATGATATTTGACAATTAAAATGCGCCACAAAATTCACTCTTAAACAAAGAGTTCAAGTTCTCCTGAAGAACCAGAACCAGGATTTAATGTTTCATCAAGTGATTTCAGATAATGAGTCTAGTTCCTATTATTACTGGTCGACAGCTTTTGATAAAAATGTAAATGTATTTGTCACTTGACAACAGCTGCTCACAGATGTTCAGTCCTGCTAAACTAATCTCATAATTGACTAATCTCTCTAATTAAGTGTTTAATTTGCTGTGTTTTAGTTTAGGTAAGTATGATATTCACTTTACACTGGAAAAATACACTCTATACTTATGTAAGATGATTTGCATTGTGATTTTGAAATGTCTGACATGACAGATACTTAGTGATTGTTTCATCTGTTTCTCATCGTTTTATTTCAAGACAATCCTACAGAACCAAAGACAGAAGGTCCCACACCATGTGACTGGAACAAAGAGAAAACTGCAGCTCTGCTGTCTGGACTCTTCGCTGGAGTTTGTATCCTGGCTGGTGTGTTGTGTATAATACACCATCGTAAAAGGTAAAAGAAGACCTGTTTCTGTTGTTGTCCTACGTAGACCATGCTGTGTGTTATGATCAGGCCTCAGCTGGTCATGTGAAGCATGAGAGGAGAATCAGAGCAGGAGGGAAGAAGGATCTTTTTCTTTTTTTGAACAAACTGATAGAAATGCATAAAGTGACCTGACATACATGAACTGCTTTGAGTATGAGCCAGTGTTCATGCTCTAACAGTACCACAGTGTTATTCTGCTTTCATTGCTTCATTCCCTATCGTGTATGAACTCAGTTTTGTCTCATGTCAATCAGACTGGAAACCTGGACAAACGTTCCCTCCACGGAAACCGAAGTCACCACCAAAGTCGCTACGTCCACAGTCTGACCTCTCCTCCGGACCACCGTGGTTGAAAACACAACTGGAGAGATGAAGGGAGGAAGGACAAGGGATGCTGCCAAAACAGTTCTCACTGCTGAGAGCATCAGTTCATAAGCATAAACCATACAGCTCAGGGTGTGTAGCAGATTGGGGAGGAGATTTATATCTGTGAATTGATATTGACATTGAGGCCTATTGATACATTTACAATACGATATTGCCGTTCAGTATCATGGACACCTGAATGTGATGCTGTTGGTAAAAAAAAGGGATTTCACCAACCTCAAATGAAGGTTCTTGAAGTCTGTAGCTTTATTCCAGGTTGTGCACAGAATCTCACACAACAGAGTTGTCAGAGAGGAGCAGAAAAGTCAGAGCCATCAGTATTTAACCATGACAAAGCCATAAACATCAAAGTTTAGATAGAGACAGCTGAGCTCCTTAGCTGTTACAAGCATTCTGCATATTATCTGTCTTCCTCCAAATGGCCAGGAACCAGGCACTCTTTATGAGGGTTTGTAAACCTCTGGCTGTACTTTTATACCTCAAACTAATGACCCAACACTTATATGTTGAAAGCAACAGGCACCTTGAAAACTCATTCCAACATTATGCACTCAGACAAACCATCAGATGCCTTCTCTGCTGTAAAATTGCACTTTTGTCTTCTGTTTTTTAGGAAGACTTACACATTGATATGAATTTTAATACTGAAAGATACTACTGCCATTTTATACATTTTGTACTCGTTATACTATTTAATAATATAACATTTTTACACTGTATTTATTATTTTATTGTCTAGAATATATATATATATAGTTTACAAAATGTATCATGTATTTTATTGTCCATCATGAACACCGTCCGCTGCGTCCCAGCTCTGGCCTGATTCAGCCTCTCCAACTCACTTTAACAACAGCTTTCTCATCTGATGTTCAGAGAAGAGCAGTCTTCATCTATTGTTTCAACAGGTTTATGTTATGCACAACACTGATTAAACTGTCAGATGACTTAATAAATCACATGAAACTCCTTTTCTCCTCTTTTCTTCCTCAGCAGCTCTTTATACCATATTACTGTTTATGATTCATTTCTTTACAGCGTGTCGTAGTGTAGCAGCGCACAGAACAGAGGGTTGTCCAGCAGGTGGCGCTCTCCCATCATCTGACTGAACAGTGACAGTCCAGATGTTATTCTGTGGACTCACTCTGTGTGCTCTGATACACTTCGTGAAAACACATTTTTACGTTGAATTGATTCAAAGCACAATGATGTGTTTCAGTTTCCTATGCATGACAACTTTGGATGTCTAAGCAGTGTTACATTTCTGAACAGTTCAGGGCATGTTTTCATTGTAATGAATGGGAATCTGTCAAAAAGTAATCAATACCCTGTGGCTTTTGGAGCCCTGCAGAGATGTGGTTGAAACCTGAAACTGATCCAAGACCAAGTTGACAATTCCACAGCTAAAAGTTTATACACAATCCCAGCTCAAGTTTAGTTATTTTCTGGACTTTCTGCACTCTCAACAGGTGGTTAGCTTCAATGCTAGCAGTCCTGCTAGCAACCAGACTCCACCAGGCTAACCAGCTCAGGCTTGAGCCTGCCCTGAACTCTCCTGTTAATTGGCCTTTTCCCAAACTTTAGTTTGAGTCTGTGTGGCATTAGGCTCTTGGTTATAGAACGTGATAGTTTCACTGTCAATACAACTTTTATTACAATGCAAAATTATATTTTCAATGCCATTTTTATTATTTTCCAAGACAAGTGTTTTTATTACAATGCCAAATTCAGCTTTCCATACCAGTGGTCTGGTTCCGCACTCGTCTGCTCAACTCACCTGTCACCTGCTCAGCTCCACCTATCACCTCAAGCTCCCCACAGACTCACATTCAGTTTGGGTCCACAAAGTACATGAATGAACAGAATGTCATTGGATATAGACTTTCAGTCTGAGAAATATATTCTAGAAGTGTGTTTTCTCATAAATATCTTTTCATTGGACATTTTTATTGATTAGATGGTAGAATACATAGTAAAAACTTTGTCATACTTTGTTATAAAGTATATAAGTATGTATATAAGTTATAAGTATATAACTTTGTTATACATAATAAAACTTCATATATAAGGTAACAGCAACACTTCAATACTACTGCTCTGCTTTAGCTTTCCTCTGACTATCACTATGTTAATTTACACAAATATTACACAAAGATGTTCAAGTCATATCACAACAGACCAGATGAGAGTGTGTGCTCCTCTCACTGCACAAGGCAGGATGAGGAAAAGCCAGGTGGAGGAGGAGGAGGAGGAGGAGGAGGAGCATCATCACAGTCTCCCATCAGTTCATTAGCCAACAACCCCCCACACAAGCTCAGCTGATCAGAGGAGAATGTCACTGGCTGTCGAGTCCACACCTTCACAAATGGGTAAATCCTAAAAACTCAAACTTCACATGTGATTCATATGTTTATATGTCTGCTGATGCTCGTGTTTTAAGGACTTTGATAATAACTGAGGATGTTGATGTCCTGCTGTATTATAATTATGTTATAATTAATTACATTAACTGGAGAGAAATTTCAACCAATTATGTTTTGAACTTGTTCAAAAATTAAAGTAGACTTAAGTCAGATACCGTGTTTATTTAAGGTGGACTGGCTTTTAAAGTAGCAGGATAGGTACCGTTGGCCATGAAACTTGAACTAACATCCAGGAAGTAATGACTTAAAGAAGAGATTCTTTTTTCATCATTCATTATCTACGTGCTGGTTTGCATAAACAAATGCAGGTGATGAAGTGGACTCCACCTGGCACACCAACAGGCACCAACACGCACACAGGCAGAGCAGGTAGCAGTGGAACAAGAATTCTTTTGGTGTTTTGACGTGGTTTTGAGCCACGTTTGTTGTGTAGTTCAGTGTAACCTGTCAGTGAGCACATCAGGGCCGGTTCCAGACAGGCATGTATGAGAGGCCAGTCTGAAATGTGAAGGTGGCATCATGCAGACACAGCATTCTCTCCTGTTCTTATAGCAAAGGTGTTTTCTTGATGGAACTGGGTTGTTAGCTAAATCTCTCACCTATGTGCTTGTTTCAGACACACACACACACACACACACACACACACACACACTGGCAGAACTGACACTGGTAGACGAGCTGTGCAGGAGCTGTATGGTCCCAGTGTGTTGTTTGGGTCTGATGGGCTCTGGGGGTGAAGGTTGCTATGGTTTCCATGGGGAGGTGGATGGCTTTCATTGTGTGGGAGAGAGGCGAGCGTAGGTAACCACAACTTTTTGTTGATCGCTGTCGGTGAGTCTTTTTGTTGCCTGGTCACACCACGCCATCGATCTGAAACCGCTGGAGTAGAGCAATTACTTCAGTCGACCAGAAGTAACTGTGATTGTTGTACTAAATAGCTGAAACTCACCTGGACTCAGTGTGTTTTTGCATGGACTAACAGGAGTATGTCACAAAATATACAGGACTTAACCTCGTCCTCTGAAACGAGTCTGAATGGACAGGTGAGTCATTACGAGCAGACTGTCCCCCTGTTGACTGAACAAATATTGATGTTGTAGGCTTTGTTTTCTGTTTTTGTTGTACTGCTGCTGTTTATTATTAATTAGCTCACAAGTCACACAGTTTTGCAGAGGTTCTTCAAAGCCTTACCACCCTGTGTTGAAACCTGTCACTACACAGCCAGATGGCATCCTGCCTCATTTGCATACAGGTGTTTTGCGTGTGGTTTGCTTTCCAGATGGAACATGCGAACATGCAAACAACCACCAACACAGCACTTATACCTATGGTTCACGAGGTTTGTCGTTGTTTTTGGATACCCAACGTAGGGGAGAAAGTTACAAAGAAATCTCAGGAAAGATGTTAGCAGTGTGCACACAGCAGATGGACCGAGAGATGTTGTATTTGTCCATTGCTGCCGTTGCTTTTGTCAACTTTTGTCTGTGAGGATATTTTAAAATGTGCTTGCTCAACTTCTAAAATTTTGATTTGAGGGGGTGTGAAATTGCTGAACTCATTTCTTCAGGACTGGATGGATGGCACAAAAAGTGTACGGTGGAAAACGGAGGTGCAGATTTACTAACAGTTTGAAGAAAGGTGCTCAAAAAACAAACCAAAAAGTTCAAAAACTGTAACAGAAAAAACAGCCAGCTGTGGCATCGAAGAAATATACAATATATCATATAAACAAAAAAGAAAAATCTGAAAGGAGAGCACAGCCTGACAGCAAGGTATCACAGCACAGTTTACTCACAGGGAAGTCATGGCACGACAAGTATGGCCTTGGAGTCAACCAAGGACTGACTACCTGCCATCTCTCTCCTGCTTTTGTACCCTCGCCCCTTGCTTGGCTTCCTGGAGGTGCCCACTCAACAGGGAGCACTTCTGCATGCACCAAGCCAATCTGTCCAAGACCCATTTGACTGCAAGGCACTCCAACTCAGTGGCAGAGTATCTCGTCTCCCGTGGAAAGAGGTTGCTGCTTATGTAGGGTATGGGATGCTGCTGCTCTCCTCCTCCTTGAAGGAGCACTGCCCCCAGACCAAGGCATCAGTCTGGACAGTCAGTTGCTGCTTAAAGTCCGGGCTCTGCAGTACTGGGCCACTGCAGAGGGCCCCCTTCAGGTCCTGGAAGGCCTTGTCATGCTGCTCCTCTCACCCCACTCTTACAGAGTCAGTCTTTTGGTTGACGTCAATGAGGGGGGACAAACTTCCGGTATCACCCTGCAAGCCCAAAAAGGAACGGACATCCTTCTTGGTCTCAGGCTGTGGGCAGTGCTGAGTAGCCTCCAGCTTGTCTTCCTGAGGCCTGATGACCCCACGTCCAGCAATGTGCCCCAGGTAGTGCATCTCATGCTGGACACTTGTTGGGCTGAATTGCCAGACCTGCCAGGTGGATGCGGCGCAACACTAGCATTACATCTGTGGTATCACACTGTGGAGTTTGTCTGTAGTTCTGTAGTTTGTCTTTCTTCAGCTTGAGATAAAACAATAACTCAGCGTCTGTCCTGTTCCTTCTCCTCAGGGAGAAGATGATCTGGATCTCTCTGCACCTGATCCTCACCTCCTCTCTCTCTGGTTAGCTGGACTGCATCACATCATCCATTCCTCTTTATCCATGTTTGGTTTTTCAGAATTTGTTGTCTCTTGTGCCTCACTTCTCCTCTCGTCTGCAGTGAGGTCTGATGTGACTCCCACCGTCTACCAGGTGGAGGAGAACCAGGACGTCACCATCAGACTGGACAGTCACAACACCAGGCTGACCGGCATCTACATGGATTGTTTTCTCCAGTCAAATCTACCGAGGTGTTTCTACAGAATGATTGAGGATGTTGAGGTCCCTGAGGACCAGCACCAGCAGTTTGCAGGACATGTGCAGTGTGATCCAGACGCCCTCAGAGGTGGAGAAATCAGACTTCATGTTTCCAGAGTCACCACTAATGACTCAGGACGTTACCACTGTGACCTGGCTGCTAACTATGACCCAGGCTCAGGAAGGTGGATGGTCAGGAGGACTGGTAGGTATCAGAAGAGTGTGTAGATGTTGGACATGTTCCTGCAGAGCTCAGTCACTAGCAGCCTCCTGGTTTCATCACCCACAGAACATTTCATCCTGAACGTGACCAAAGCAGGATGAAGGTGGGTCACTCTGGCTTCCTCCACACACTCCAAACAGTACTTAAAGATGATATTTGACAATTAAAATGCGCCACAAAATTCACTCTTCAACAAAGAGTTCAAGTTCTCCTGAAGAACCAGAACCAGGATTTAATCTTTCATCAAGTCATCAGATGTTCAGTCCTGCTAGACTGATCTCATAATTGACTAATCTCTCTAATTAAGTGTTTATTTTGCCATGTTTTAGTTTAGGTAAGCATAATATTCACTGCACACTGGCAAAAATACAGTCTCTCTCTCTCTACAAGACACTACTTATCACTTTACTTCATACTTTACATACTTATACTTGTTTCATCTGTTTCTCATCGTTTTATTTCAAGACAATCCTACAGAACCAAAGACAGAAGGTCCCACACCATGTGACTGGAACAAAGAGAAAACTGCAGCTCTGCTGTCTGGACTCTTCGCTGGAGTTTGTATCCTGGCTGGTGTGTTGTGTATAATACACCATCGTAAAAGGTAAAAGAAGACCTGTTTCTGTTGTTGTCCTACGTAGACCATGCTGTGTGTTATGATCAGGCCTCAGCTGGTCATGTGAAGCATGAGAGGAGAATCAGAGCAGGAGGGAAGAAGGATCTTTTTCTGTTCTTGAACAAACTGATAAAATGACCCATATACAAGAGTATAAGAGTATGTTTAAAGAGCCATCATATGACGACAGTCCTATGGTGTAAATCTGTTCTCATTGTTCAATTCCCCATCGTTTCAATCAGACTGAAAACCTGGAGAAACGTTCCCTCCACGGAGAGTGAAACCAGCCGACTGGATGTGAAGTCAGAGCTGCCCCACCCACGGTCTGTGACGGTCGGACCAGGACAGGACAAGTGTTTGTGACCTGCACTTCTTTGACTTCTTAACTCTGCCCTTCTCATCTTCTTCCTTCCTCTTCTCGACTTGGCCTCTACCTGAACTCTGCCCTTTAACAACTGTTATCTCATCACTCAATAATCTGATGAATGTAGAGTAATTTATTTATTGTTAGATTAGGTTTCTATTATGTATGTCACTCTGAATTAAAATAATTAAATAAACACATTAAATTGTTTTTCTCCTCTTTTCTTGTTTACTGGTTTATCTAGTTGCACAATATAGTATATTATTGACATGAACTTCTAGTTTGAGGAACAATTTTAGAAATATGAGTTTTTAGAGAAAATAAATCAATTAAAATATGTATCCCTCTAACATGACCTGTTGTACTTTCATTTCTAGCACAGCTCTTGCACTGCAAACAGTTTTCACCCTCATACTGATGAAACCTGCTCTGTTAATACCGTGTCTATCAGTGTAGATCTGACAAACTACCGCCTGAAAAGTGAAATAACCCGCCAAAAGAGACCTTCAGAATAAAAGCATGCAGTGTTATTGTGTAGCAACGTGATCTGAACTTAGTTCGATCACTGACTTTCCACTGATTTGTGGCCGGACAAGGACAGAGGACAGACTGCAGGTGACCCAGTGGCTGTTTAACATCGAGGTCTTGTCTATAACAATATTATATATGTATATTCTGTTGAGTGGTATTTTATTCTGACGGTGCCTACTGGTCTCTGGACCCATGCCAGTCTACACATGTTCATGTGGGCAGAGCGCTAAGAAAGGGGAATTCACACAGTCCAGATGAGCGACTCACCATCCATGGCTTCACAAAGAGGTAAAGTGTGATTTATTCATTCAGTTATTTATTTGATAAATGCTGAAGGTGATTGATAAATGTGTAGAAAAATGATTGAAGAACTCCCAGAGAGACATTAGAGAGAAAGCTTATCTTGACTGATCCAGGATGTGTGTTTGCAGCACTTTCTCAGCCGTTGGATTGCTCAAGACTGTGTGTGTGTGTGTGTGTGTGTGTGTGTGTGTGTGTGTGTGTGTGTGTGTGTGTGTGTGTGTGTGTGTGTGTGTGTGTGTGTGTTGAGAGAAATGATAAGAAACTTTGAGGAAAATTTGCTATAATAAGAATAAGAATAAACACACAGAAGAACAATAGTGCGCCTTCCTGGAGCACTTACAACAAAAACAACAAAAAAACATCCTCTTAAATCAAGAGGAGCTGTCTCACTGAGCAGAGCCAATATCAGAGAAAATGAGATGACAGTGTTTGAATAAACAAACTAACAAACAAATAGATAAATAATATAGGAATATAATTTAAACAAGAAGTTTATTTAACATTTTGGAAACAGTTTTTGTTTGGAGTTCCATCAACACAGTTAATCTTCAGTTCACTGATACGTGCAGCACCTGCTGATCATGCCGTTGGGAAAGAGAGGAAGATCAACATGGTGCTGCTGGAGGAACCAGTTTTACCCGACCCACAAACACAATAACTCAGCGTCTGACCTGTTCCTTCTCCTCTGACAGGGAGAAGATGATCTGGATCTCTCTGCTCCTCATCCTCACCTCCTCTCTCTCTGGTTAGCTGGACTGCATCACATCATCCATTCCTCTTTATCCATGTTTGGTTTTTCAGAATTTGTTGTCTCTTGTGCCTCACTTCTCCTCTCGTCTGCAGTGAGGTCTGATGTGACTCCCACCGTCTACCAGGTGGAGGAGAACCAGGACGTCACCATCAGACTGGACAGTCACAACATCACCAACTTGTCCGACATCTACATGGATTGTTTTCTCCAATCCAGTTCGCTGAAGTGTTTCTACAGAATGACTGAAGACGCTGAAGTCCCAGAGTCCCAGCACCAGCAGTTTGCAGGACGTGTGCAGTGTGATCCAGACGCCCTCAGAGGTGGAGAAATCAGACTTCATGTTTCCAGAGTCACCACTAATGACTCAGGACGTTACCACTGTGACCTGGCTGCTAACTATGACCCAGGCTCAGGAAGGTGGATGGTCAGGAGGACTGGTAGGTATCAGAAGAGTGTGTAGATGTTGGACATGTTCCTGCAGAGCTCAGTCACTAACAGCCTCCTGGTTTCATCACCCACAGAACATTTCATCCTGAACGTGACCGAACCAAAGCAGGATGAAGGTGGGTCACTCTGGCTTCCTCCACACATCTGACTGTAAATGGTTCATCAAGTTCAGAGTAGATCAGATGATCTTCTTCACCTTGTTGTGTTTGTCTCCCTGCAGGTGCGACACATGAACCGATCACATCATACGACTGGAACACAGTCAAAACTGCTCTTGGAGCTGTGAATGGTGGATTCATAGTTTTAATGGGACTTTTAATCCTTGTTGATGTAGCTAGAAAAGGTCTCAGAGACCTTGTCAGAAGGTAAAAGAATACGTGTTTGCTCCTCAGATCAGGCCTCAGATACTGATGTAAAGCATGAGAGAACAAACTAATAGAATTACACAAAGTGTTCGCAAAATTGTTTTGAGTAATTAGAGTCCATCATATGATAACAGTAACACTATTATTCAATCCGAGAGTTGATTTTTTTCCTTTATGAACACTTTGTATGAACACTGTTTTGTCTCATGTCAATCAGACTGACCTGGAGAAACTCATCAGCTGATGAAGTCACAACCCAACCTGCCAGTGACGTCAGAGATGCATCTGTGGTCTGATCTCTGATGATCTGAAGGAGAAATAACTGGAGAAATGAAGGACAAGAGGTGCTGCTGCCACAACGTTTCCAAATCAGCTCTGAACAAATTAGCAGCGAACTGGTGCCGTGGTTTCATTTATCCCAACAACACAAGATGGAAGAGAAGACCTGAGGTGCGTTTAGGGACCATGGGACACTTGAATGCTGATGACTACAGCAGTTTTGAAACTACAGATCGGGGTAAATGATTATTAGTCACCCACTAGCCCCAGTTGTTGTGCAGTTGTTCATTGTTGATTGGTCATCGATGTCATCGTGTCAGAATTTTAGTTTTTTGGCCACCTGATCAATTTCACCAGCAGCTGTGATCAAAGCACGAGCAAAAGCATACAGCTCAGTTTATGTAGCAAGCACCAAATATGATCTACATTTCTGTGGACTGTCAGAGATAAACCAGCACTTTCTATGTAGACACAGTATTGCTGATAATCAGTCAATAGGTTTGAGTGATCCGCTTCATGGAGGTTTACCATTTTGTCGATGACCTAAATCTGACCTTATCTGTTGTAAAAAAAATACAATAATATATTAAGTTCTGTGATTTCAAGATGTCATTACATATTTACCTGAGTTTTGAATTTTTGAAGATGCTATAACTACTATTTTCTGTTTCATGTGCTTTTGTGCACAGTGTGTTTTTCTTTTAAGGTTTGATATCTGTGTCTGTTCCTCTCCTTTACTTAACCTCTACCTCAACTCTGCACTTTAACAACTCTTCTTTCAGCACTTAGTAATCTGGTGAATGTAGATCAATTGATTTACTGTTACATTAGGTTGCAATTATTCATGTCACTTGGGATTAAACCGACAAATGAGAAAATAACAGATTAAACTGTTTTTCTCTTCTTCAGGTTTACAGGTGACACTATCTCAGCAGCACTATATACTGTGTTATTGACATGAACTTTTACTTTGAGAAACTGTTTTAGGAATATAGTAGAGTATGATAGAGTTTAGAGAGTTAGAGTTGGAGAGAAATAAAGGCAAATTTTTTGACTCAAGTTTATCTTACAATCCATTTTGATTACATGCTAAAATAAAAAGTAAAAAGGTTGTCATGCATCTGTTGATGTTTAACAGCAAATATGTACACATATAAGTCAATTAATAAATTAAAATGTCAGCCTCCAATATTCCCTGTTGTGTTTTCATTTCCTAACTCGGTCAGCTCTGTGCAGCGAACACGGACTGTCCCGAGCATCAAAGAAAAGACGCTTGTCCGCATGGTAACCTGAAAAACACCTTAGGGGGACGGATGGAGATGAAGTGACGTTCAAGAGTTCCAGAAAGAAATCAACCAACAACCTTTAACACAATATTCATCAGGTTGTTCAGAAGAGTTCACTTCTTCCTGAAGGGTTAGGATTAGGGTTGGGGTTAGGATTAGGGTTAGGGTTAGGATTAGGGTTAGGGTTAGGGTTGGGGTTAGGATTAGGGTTGGGGTTGGGGTTAGGATTAGGGTTGGGGTTGGGGTTGGGGTTAGGATTAGGGTTAGGGTTGGGGTTAGGGTTGGGGTTAGGGTTAGGGTTAGGATTAGAGTTAGGGTTGGGGTTGGGGTTGGGGTTGGGGTTGGGGTTGGGGTTAGGATTAGGGTTGGGGTTGGGGTTAGGATTAGAGTTAGGGTTAGGGTTAGGGTTAACGCAAAACTACAAAAGAGAGCAAACTATTCAGTAGCGTCTTGGAAGATGTGTTGTGTTTGACAGTGCTGCCAACTGGACAAAAGGTGGAACTGCACCTGACTGACTTCAGTCCTTTTGTGCCAGTCTCATTCCAAAGTGCTTAAGGCCAGTTTTTCTTTAGTTTAGAAAAGTATACTATTCACTTCAAAAATACTCTATTTGCAATACTTGACTTATGGTTTGAAAATATCTGACATGTTAGAAGTGTTTACTTGTAGCTTGTTTCATCTGTTTCTCATTGTCTTATTTCAACACACAATCCCACAGAACCAACACACAAGGACCCACATCACTTCATGTGAACAAAGTCAAAACTTTTGTTGGAACTCTGCTACAGTCACACTTTATATCCCGGTTGATGTATATATGGGAAAATGTATCTCTTTAAAAAGTAAAAGAAAACATGACTGCACATCTCGTCTGACCTGTTCCAGTCACATAACAACATTCTTTATTCGCATGTACTCAAAAGTGAAACAAACGTAGTCTCCTCCAAAATAAAAGCTGCAGGGTTATTACATGGGTATTGATTGGGCATTATCTTAATTTACTCATGTTTGATTTACTACTTCTTAATGTCCTTCCCAACCAGACAGGGGATGGATATGCCCTGATGCGCTTTTCCATTCTGTTTTGTTGAACTGTATTTTATTCTGAAAGTCAAAGCAGAGCGTCAACGCCCATGGACAGCAGTATGAAGCAGGTGCGGAACTGATGTCTGCATCGACATGTAGCCTCTGTTTTCCTTTTCATTTGTAGAGTTCCTTCACAGGGAACAATGAGTGACTCTGCGTTCACACCTGTTCATTGAGGTAAAGTGTGATTTATTTATTCTTTCATTGATTTGTTTGATATTTTTCATTGATCTGGCAGCTCAGAGAGAAAAAATCTATGACAACAGTATGACAGTGTGACAAAACTTCACACAGCTGCATGCTGGTGGACTGACATGAGTATGGCATGATAATAAGGTCTACATCATGTATTCTTTTTGAATCCTCCATTCTGTCTATATGTTGGCCTATCAGTTTATTTTGGAGAGTTCCTTGAATAAGTGGTGAATGTGGTCACCTCACAGCAAGAGGGTCAGTTTGTGTGTTCTCATGTTAGCATGTTCTCCCTGAGTGTGGGTTTCCTCCCTCGGTCCAATAACATGCAGTGAGGTCAGCGAATTGTGTGAATGTCTGGTGTAATGGTGTGTGATGGGCTGCTGACCCGACCAGTGGGAATGCCCAGCAAATGTCTGACATTTTGCTGCTCTAGCTGCTCTATTTCCAGCTCCTTCTGAAAGCTGGAGGAACCTGGACAGACCGGTCTGTCGCGCTCTGCAGAGCTCGGCTCAGTACAGGTGTTTTTCCACTGCCTCTGCTCTCACCTGTCATGGATGTGTCCTGTTCCTTCTCCTCTGACAGGTAGAAGATGATCTGGATGTCCCTGCTCCTCATCGTCTCCTCCTCTCTTTCTGGTTAGTTGGACTGCATCACATCATCCATTCCTCTTTACTTTATAGAAACTAAATCAGAAGGAAATCTCTAAATTCTCATTTCCTAAATCGGACTGAAATCACCACAAAACAAATGTGTCCTGTTTTACAGTGAAGTGTTATCTCAGAGTGTTTGGTCACTGTCCTGTTTAACGTTTCTCCTGGGTCTCACGTCTCCCTCCCTCTCGTCTGCAGTGAGGTCTGATGTGACTCCCACCGTCTACCAGGTGGAGGAGAACCAGGACGTCACCATCACATTGTACCGCCACGGCATCACCAGCTTGTCTGACATCCACATGATTTGCTTTCTTCAATCAAAACCTCAGAATATTTTCTACCGAATGTTTAAAGGCAATGGAGTCCCTGAGGACCCTCGTCAGCAGTTTGCAGGACGTGTGCAGTGTGATCCAGACGCCCTCAGAGGTGGAGAAATCAGACTTCATGTTTCCAGAGTCACCACTAATGACTCAGGACGTTACCACTGTGACCTGGCTGCTAATCAGAACCCAGGCTCAGGAAGGTGGATGGTCAGGAGGACTGGTAGGTATCAGAAGAGTGTGTAGATGTTGGACATGTTCCTGCAGAGCTCAGTCACTAACAGCCTCCTGGTTTCATCACCCACAGAACATTTCATCCTGAACGTGACCTCTCGAAGACGTAGCAGCAGTGGCTTCAGGACCAAAACAATCAATGATGGAGGTGGGTGAGCTCTGATTTCATCACTTATTAGCGCAATATTCATCAGGTCGATGAGTTCATGCCCTAAAGGAGCAGGATTTGAGTGTAGATCAGGAGGTCTAACCCCTACCATACCATCTCCTCACCTGCCTGTCTGATGACCTTGGCTTCACTGACTCCACCCTCTCATTGTTTTGGTCTTATCGTTACGTTATGTTGGTTGTTCCTCTTCATCCTCCCCTGTGGTGTCCCCCAAGGCTCAGTGCTCGGCCCCCTTCTCTCCAATAGCTCCAATCATCCACCTCCATAACCTCAACTTCCACTCAAACGCTGATGACACCCATGTTTATATCAGCACAACCCCCCAACTGTGTCCTTGAAATTAAGACCTGGACATCATCAAATCTAAGATGATAAAGCAGAACTCCTGTTTGTGGCCTTCAAGGCACCACAGTAAGTTTGGAGATTTTCTTCTGACCACTGGTGGTTCCACCATCTCCTCTTCCTCGGACATTCCCTCCTTCACCAGATCCACCTTCTTCAACCTGGGAAACCTTGCCAGACTCAAACAATCACGCACCCCGTGTCTGACCTCCTCCATCCCTACACCCCATGGTGGACTCTGAGCTCCTCTGACTCCAGCCTCTTCTCCATTCCTTCGCCATGTCTGTGCTGCACTGGGGATCTGGTCTTCGGTTTTGCCACCTCCCCGACATCAACAGCTCTAGTCTCATTGGCATTTCACTGACAATTTTTCAGCCTGAGATTAGTTGAGATGAAGCTGAATAAATACACTAAACGCAGGCTTAAATACACTCAGGCTTAAATACACTCAGGCTTAAATACACTCAGGCTTAAATACACTCAGTACGAATATATTGTATTTTAATATAAGGAGCAGATTGGTATGAATGAGTATAAATGTGTCATGATGTCAGTCTCAAACTTTCTTTTCTGTCTTTCTGCAGGTGGAACTCACAATCCAATCGCCAAAACAGACTTACGCAGTGTTCTAGTTGTGGTCGCTGTGCTCGCAATGATATCGTGTTTTTTTATCGTGTTTTTTAAGATTGTAGGAACTCTATATATAGTTTTCCAAAAGGCGAAAGACACGTTTGCCTTTCTATCATCAAAAGGGCAGCAATTGTACATGTTAATATCAGGGTTGAACAACTTACCTCAAACATAAGAAAAGAATGAAAACAAAGTTTACTTGTCTTCCCTCAACCATAAACTCTTTAACAGTTTAACTAGTGAAAACTAGTGAAAACTAGTGAAATATGATGAAACTGCTTTCAGCAACAATGAGCCTCCATAGGATAACTGTCTCTACTCTGTCAACCTGGAATCATCCTTCGGTCCCAGCGGGAACTTGTTCCTCATATCCATATGTACTTTTATATACTGCAGTTATTATTATTATTATTTTTACAGTGTTAAAGCACATTTTGTTCTTGATGCTTTTTAAACCAAATGAACAAAGCTTTTATCTTTCCAGAAAGCACTTTAAGTATCATCCATTATGAAGGTAAATCCTGGTCTTCCTCACCAGTCAGTCACACCTGAGGAAGACTCTTGGACCAAGGTGAAATGTCTTCAAGCTGTCATGGCCTGACCTTTTTGTCATTTTTTCTTTCATGTTCAGGATGTTATAATATGCGTATATATTTTTGATATTTGTATATATTTTGTCTTACTTATGTGCTTGTTGTTTAACGACCTGTTGAAGGATAAATCTCTCTCCTGTGCATGTCACTGGGTGAAAGCATGTGATGGATGCTTAAATGTTACTGTGAATAAAACAGGTGAAACTACTTTGATCTCTGTGTTTCTCCTCTCGTATTCTTTGGTTGATTTACAGGTGACGTTACACCTGCCATGCAACACAGACCTCACAGCCAGGTTCAGCTGCATGCTCGTGGTTTTTTTATTGTTTTATTGTGTTTTCTTTTATTTTTTACACTTGTCTCTGTGTAGTAGTGTAGAGCTTGACCAAGGTTTGTCCAGCAGGTGGCGTAACGTGCCGCTTCTTTTCAGACTGCTCTTGGTTGGTGGAGCACGACTCTACTCTTCATTAAACTGTTACAAACTAAAAGCAAGTTTAGCTTTAGCTACTGAGCATACTCTGACACAGGAGGAGGCACATTCAAGTAATATTACAACAGACCAGATTAGAGGGCAGCAGTGTGTTCTCCTCCTCCATAAAGAGAAAGAGGAAGAGCCGAGGAGGAGACAGAGGAGGAGACAGAGGAGGAGGAGGACGAGGAGGAGGAGGAGGAGGAGGAGGAGACGGAGGAGGAGGAGGAGGAGGAGCGTCACCATGCTGCTCTGTTTGTCAACACTTTGAGCTCAGTCACGAGCTCAGCTGATCAGAGGAGAATGTCACTGGTCGTGTCGTCCTTTAAATCGTTGCTGTCGAGTCCAGGTGAGCAGCTCGTCTCTCACTCCTTCACAAACAGCTTCACAGGTGAGTCGTATGTTTCCCGACTGGTGTGTTTCCGATGCTCCTGTCTTTAGGGCTTCGATAAACACGTCGATGTCCTCTTAAAAATCACTACGTCAAGAGTCTGTGAGCTACAGGATCGCTCCACAGCCCAGGGGAATTCCAACCAAATGTGTTTCGAACTTGTTCAAAAGTGAAAGTAGACCACAGTCATATAGAGTGTTTATTTAAGGTGGAATGGATATTACAGTAGCAGCATGGGTGTCGACTCTAATCTGTTTGGTCTTTACTCCCTCAGCTGCTGCGTGCCTGGTTCCGCCTGATGCAACCATGCAGTGTGTTGACAGGGAGGCCACGCCCCCCAGACACACGTGCTGACCTCAACTTCCTGACACACACACACACACTGAAGCAGCACACACACACACACACACACACTGAAGCAGCACACACACACACACTGAAGCAGCACACACACACACACTGAAGCAGCACGCACACAGCAAGAGAGTACAAACGACGAAAAAGTAAAAGAGTCATCAAATCATAACATCAAAAATATGAAGTCAGTGTTTCAACACAACAACCACAATAATGAAAAACACATGTTCTGTCCTGCTCTTTCTTCTCTGACAGGGAGAAGATGATCTGGATCGCTTTGCTCCTGGTCGTCACCTCCTCTCTCTATGGTTAGTTCTCACACACACACACACACACACACACACACACACACACACACACACACACACCAACACACTCAGCAATATTGCAGTTGTTGTTGTGTTGTTGTCAAATCGCTGAATGTGTTTCATTTGCCTTCATTCTGTTTGCTCAGTTTTACATGTATCTGATATGTGACTTTGTTCACAAGTTACAGAACGAATCGGTTTTAGCTCGGTTAATGTAGACAAGGTAGAGAGAAGGTAAACAAGTCCCATCAGCTTTTCATGAAGTTAATCTAATGCTCAGCAGAACTGAGTTCAGCTTCTCGGTCTGGTCTCCGTCTTATCTTCAGCGAGGCGTCTCGTGAGTCGGACTGCCACCGTCTACCAGGTGGAGGAGAACAACAACCTCACCATCAGACTGGGCAGTCACAACACCACCAGCTTGTCGGGGACACACATGCTGTGTTTTCTCCAGTCAAAGCCTCAGAGGTGTTTCTACAGAATGGCTGAAGACGCTGAAGTCCCAGAGTCTCAGCACCAGCAGTTTGCAGGACGTGTGCAGTGTGATCCAGACGCCCTCAGAGGTGGAGAAATCAGACTTCATGTTTCCAGAGTCACCACTAACGACTCAGGACGTTACCACTGTGACCTGGCTGCTAACTATGACCCAGGCTCAGGAAGGTGGATGGTCAGGAGGACTGGTAGGTATCAGGAGAGTGTGTAGATGTTGGACATGTTCCTGCAGAGCTCAGTCACTAACAGCCTCCTGGTTTCATCACCCACAGAACATTTCATCCTGAACGTGACCGAACCAAAGCAGGATGAAGGTGGGTCACTCTGGCTTCCTCCACACATCTGACTGTAAATGGTTCATCAAGTTCAGAGTAGATCAGATGATCTTCTTCACCTTGTTGTGTTTGTCTCTGTGCAGGTGCGACACATGAACCGATCACATCATACGACTGGAACACAGTCAAAACTGCTCTTGGAGCTGTGAATGGTGGATTCATAGTTTTAATGGGACTTTTAATCCTTGTTGATGTAGCTAGAAAAGGTCTAAGAGACCTTGTCAGAAGGTAAAAGAATACGTGTTTGCTCCTCAGATCAGGCCTCAGATACTGATGAGAGAAGACTCAGAACAAAAGGAGGAAGAAGAGTTTTGTCTTGAGCCTGAGACACAAGAAACTGCTTTGAGCAATAAGTCAGTGTCTCTCCATATATGTACAACAACATAATATGTCCTCATTATGGCTGATTAATCAGGGAACATAACTTAGCTTTAATGATCCCCTCTAAAAATATTTACTAATAAATAATATAATATTATTATATAATATATAATATAATAATATTTATTTAATTATTGATGACCTGAATGTGATGCCTTCAATGCACTGATGCATTAAGTTCTGTGATTTTACCTTTTTAATCCACATTATCATAAACTCATGCTATGCACTGATGTAAATACTATTTTATATGTATTTTATATGTTTTCTATATGTTTATGTGTTCTGTGTGTACTTATGTTTTTTGTACTTTTTTTGTACTTTTGTACTTGATTCTATTAAGTGTTCTATCATGTTTTTATATGTTTTTTAATGAGTCCAGTTGCACAACTTTTCTGACTTGTGTCTGTAAGTCCAGAGAGAAACGTCTGCAGTCAGCTCCTCAGGTGAGGACTTCATCCATCACTGTACAGTCAAAATAAAAGACATTGCTGTAAACATGGCTGTGTTCCTCAGCGTCTATGCTCGGCTCTTCCTTCAGATTATTCTTGTCTGTTGTTTTGGCCTGGGTCCACTCCAAAGCTTCCTGGGTTGGGAGGAAACCTCTTGTATCACCTGTGAAACTGTAGTGGCGGCTGCCTGAACCTGGAGAAGGACGAGGTTCTGTATGTTGAGCTCCAGGGACTCCAGGACTGAGTTAGAACAATAAATACATCCTAAATAATTCACTAGGCAATGGGAGACAACACGCCCTGGACGGTCTCCAGTCCATCACACTCACCATTCGCTGTCACACTCTTACCGAGTGGGTTAGGGTTTAGGTTAGGGTTAACCACGCTGTATGAAGTGTTATCCTATGTTTTCACCTAATTTGTTTACTGTCAATATCTGAAGGTGTATCGTCTGTAACCTTGTCGTAATCCCTGCTGTGTTTTCATTATCTAACAACCTCAATTCTTAATCCCTACAAGGAAACACTATCTGTTCCGTGCATGACTGAAAGATGATTGAAAGCCAAACTTGTACGCACTGTAACGTGTCTGTGATTTCACACTGGTGAAACTCACGCTGGTTTTTGCCGCCTTCAGAATAAAAGCATGCAGGGTTATTGAGTCCGAGTTCATCCATGTCTGCACAGAGAACAGACTGGAGGTGTTTGATATCCAGGTCTTGTCTACAACAATATATTCTGTTGAGTTGTATTTCATTGATCCCTCTTCGCAGGAAACGAGAAGGTGACTTCTGACACAGTCCAGATCAGTGATTCATGTTCATATCTTTACAAAGACGTAACGTCTGAGTTACTTTATTCATTTCTTTGATTGTTTGATGTTCTTCACTAACTACACTGAGGCTAATTAGGCAGCCGGCGTCCCATGAAACAGTGTGAGAAAAGCGGCTTGATTCATTCTGACCCCACTCGTCACTACGATCATTACCTTGAATGGTGTCCTCATCTATCTGCCTCCAGACCAGTCATGTGACTGAGCGATTTTAGGGCCCTAGGCAAATACAGACGTGGGGCCCCTCTGCATGTATCATCAGGTAAGTTAAGATAAGAGTGTGATAGTGAGTCTATAACTACAGTATAAGTGTGTGTGAGAGTGAGAGAGAGGGTGACCCCTCTCCCCTGAGAGAGTGAGTGAGTGAGTGTGAGAGGGTGAAAGCCAGACTGAGTGAGCTAGAGAGTTGCAGACAACAGCTGAGCAGTTCTACATTAGTCTTGTATCAAACAGAACTTTTGTCCTGTATGAGGGTGATGTGTGTAACAGTGATGTCAAGTCTGAAGTTACTGGTTACAAACCTGTTTTATACGTCCCTCAAGTCCAGTGAATAATAATTATCACCTAACAAAGACTATGAATATTAATGTTAACATCAACTCCCTCAATCCTTAAAATCCTTCTTGGGGATTATTGTGTAACAGGTGAATCATGACGCCACAGAAACCCCACTGTTCAGAGTTATTTTAGAGAACATTCATCATATTTCACAGTCGACCACTTCCAGCAGCTCTGTGGTGGCAGGCGTCACTGGGGCCGCTCGGGCCCGTCCTCCTGGGCCGACACCGGCACGTCTGCTTCGACAGGACCACAAACGCCGTCTGACGCCTGTGTTTGTTGGTTCCGTGTCACTGGGGTAACTCGGTGTCGTTTCCCTCACAGCCGAGCAGCGTTTGCATCCTGTTAGCAAATAGTCCTTTATATGAGACGGGAGAGGGGAAATGATCATGATAGATCAGGTAAAAATGATCACGATAGATTAAGCATTGTGATGTCTTATTAGACGTGTGAATCATAGGAAACTTAACTAATACATTTTTTTTGACCAGGCAGTTTCTTCGACTGTCTGATGATAACTCCGCCTTCACTCCACTGACCCGTCTCGCCGAGCCTCTTCGCCTTCTTTTCACCATTTTCCTCATCCGAGAACGCAGGTAGGCGTCAAGGGTAAGCGCCAAACAATCAAATAGTGGACCTGGCGACAATGAATCTCTCTCTCTCTCTCTCTCACTCTTTCCTGATGCTATCTTTGCATCTCCTCTTCTATGCAAAGCTGGTTTCTGGTATCCTGGTTCCTTTGTTTTAATCCACTCCTACTCACTGTAGTCGCTGCTGAGCCTACCTAGCAGCTTCGCACGCGGTCGTTAGCTCCTTGCTAGTGGTAGCATGTACATCTGAAGTTCCCTTTGTTTTTCCCTGTAAACACCACAGTGGTTTTGTGTTAGTTGTAGAACTAACACTAGCAGAAATAAGTAGCTAAGTGTGGTTTAATAATAGGAGGAGACGGATTTCACCTTTTTATTAGTGACTTGTTCAGTCAGCAACATTTAGCTGCTAAACTACCAGTGACTCAACAGTAACGTGGCTGTCGTAGCATCGGCTAGCATAGCGCCGGCCATCTGAACTTCACACACTGCCCCGAGGCTTCACCTCAACGATGGATGGTATCAGTGTTTACATGTAAATGAGAAGTTCAGTGGATCGGTCTATCGGAAAATAGTCAATATCAGAGAAAATGAGTTGATTATATTTACCATCAACTCAAAATAGGAATACGAGTCAAACAAGAGGATCATTGTTCACAAATCTTTTGGAACAGGCTTTCTTTGGAGAGCTGCATCGATTCATTTATCTGAAGAAAGCAAATGACTGGTGTGTGTCCCGCACCTGGCAGGACACATGGCTGCAGTGGGCAGCCATTGTCCGACTCACGCCTGCAGAACCGGTTTTATCTGGCGCATGTGCACACACACACACACACACACACACACACACTACAAACTATGATTTGTTTACAGAGCTTTAACTTGTAACTTCGGATGGAGGAGTCCGGCCCATTTTGCAGAGGTTGTCAGGGATTTTGAGAAATACATGTGTCACAAAACTTGATGCATGCTCATCTTTGTGTGTTTGTGTGTGTGTGTTGGGGTTACAAATTCTAAAATTTAAATAAATTATAAAAATGAATCCATACAGTGAGGCACCCGCTGAATCTGCACTTATATAAGACAAATTCTCCACAATAGGTGGAATAACAACAAAATCATAGAACAATCAAAGAATCATCATGTATAAAGGTACGACCGTACAATAACCGACATCTTGCTATTTCACATGTTTTAGTGAAGTTTGAAGAGTAGTAATGTCACGTGCTCCCACGACCTGACGCGACAGCATGTTTAACATAACCAGGGAGCTGGAAACTGCAACAAAAAAGGAAAACTTGCAAGAATGATTTTCCTCATGACACAGAGGGTTGAAATTAATAGGACCCCAAAAAATAGTGATCATAATGAGATGTATTGGTGGCCGTTACACCATCAAAACAATAGCATTAGTGGTAAGGCTGGGTGAAGACAGCTCTCCTCTGTCCTGTAACATCGTTTTTTTTCTGTTTGTTTGTTTATTTTTGTTTGTTTGTTAGTTTTGTTTTTAATTTCTTACCAAAGGCAGCCTGAAACTGTCCGAAATCAGCCCTGGGTGGTGAGGAGTTGTATTTTGTCGTTTTGTCCGATGCTAATCTGTTAGCACCGACATAGCTGCTCTGTAACAGGCTGAGATCTCACTCACTTTCCCTGCTGAGATATGAGATTTATAATTTTCACTTTCACTTGCAGCTTGATTCTGCTGATGTTTTATGTGTTCATGTGTCCAAAAACATCCTCACTCATCACTTTTATGCCTGTTTTCATTACAGTACAATAGCAGTGCAATGACTCAGCTGGCTTAGTGCTTTTCAAACTCTGTCAGTAATGTTTTGAAGCTCAGAGACAGATTGATCTTTACCATGCTCTTGAGACTAGAATTTGTTATGATCTTGTTCAACTCTACTGTCCTGCTAGACTGTAAAGAATAGCATAGATCATTCAGCTCCATATTCTAGAGGAGGTTTATACCTTTCAAATGACCCATGGATTGTGATACTGTACGAGCATCTTGACCATAGAACATCTGTGTATAGCGGTGAAGTGCTACGCGCTCTTTCTCACGCAAACATACACACACACACACACACACACACACACACACACACACACACACTCAGAGCGACCTGTCAATCACAGAGAAGTATATTGTCACCCAGAAATAACACTTTTTTAGTGTCATTCAGGGTGATAGTGTACCTACAACCCCATTGAAAGGCTCAGATGAAGCTACAGACACTGACTCGTCCTAACACACTCAGTGTTTCTGACACTTTCACAGGAACTTCAGGGTGTAGGCTACTTACATGTAGCCAGAGCAGGTCAAAAGTTACAATTAATTTTAATTTAGGAATGTTGTTTTAGATTTGCTCCAAAATGAGAGTGGGATACAAGAAAGTGTGAGAAATTCAGTGAATTCTGATAATGAACATAATACTTATAGATATTGAGTAAAGAAGGGTGATGGTCACATGAAATTAGTGTGAAATTAACCATTTTTAACAATAAAATAACATTTGTCTTGTTTCTTCTCTGGCAGGATGAAGATGGTCTGGATCTCTCTCCTGGTTGTTACAGTCGTTCTTTGCGGTTAGTTTGGCTGCATCATAACAACTATTCTAATCCATCCTAACGTATGACATTTCATCCATAACCTATGATCATGTGTTCGATTCCACACCCATACAGGTGTCTATGTAAAGTCTTTTGACTGTAAGCTTGGAGAGGGAGACACGGACCGGAGACCCACGTCCACCATGAATTCTAGTGTGACGTGTCAGGCCGGGAGTGCAGAGAGTCCTCACCAACACAACAGCTTCACCCCAGAAATTGACCCCCTCAAAGGTCTGGAGGGCCATGTAAGTGTCAGACTGTTGTTGAGATGACATGTCACTCCAGATTTAATGGACATGTCATTTGTACCAGACACTCTGCTTCTCTGTGGGTCTCCAGAATAACAGCAACCACCTTCACCAAGCTCAGAAGCTCTTTTTAATGGCCTGGGCTGGTCTGGCCCCGCCTCCTGCGAGACTGGGACTACCCAGGCCACAACCACATCAATGTCATGTCACAAAATTGTTAGACCTCTCAATATTCTGATCTTTATCTTTGCATGTGTGTGTGTGTGTGTGTGTGTGTGTGTGTGTGTGTGTGACAGAGCTGCAGAAACCCTGACAATGACGTGAAAGGACCATGGTGGTACAAGAAGTGGGGGTACTGTCAGATCCCAGGTATGTGATCCGGACTTTAGCTACTACTACTACTCCAGTCAAGGAATATCAAACAGTTTATTTATCAATTGTGTCTGAATGTCCCCCTTAAAAAGAAACCTGCTGTGTTTATATACAGCAGAAATAAAATAAAAATCCATAAAAAATAAACAGTCTTTGATATTAAATGTTGCCATAAAAAAAATCACTCCAAAGTTCTATCACGTTCTAGTAGAATCAGAACCAGATTTATTGCCACAATATGCACAACTTTATTCAACATCTAGACTAGAATACAAAAACTATGTATACTTATATATAATATAAATATAATTTAAAAAACTTAACAGTGGCTTAAATTATACACTCAAACAAGTTACAAGGAAATATAAAGACAGTACACAGAAATACACAGAAGGTTATAGCATCGAATATATACAAGAAGCACAGGGAGTGGCGTATCTCAGCAGTCTAGCAGGCTCTAAACCTCTGGTAACTTCAGTGTTGACTGTGTTTCTCTTGGTCATGACTGTGAACTTGTTTTGTAGCTGAAGTGAAGTGTGGAATTCCCTCTATCAAACCCAACCCTTGCTTCGGTCGCATCGTGGGAGGCTGTGTGTCCAAAGCACACTCGTGGCCCTGGCAGATCAGCCTCCGCAATCAGTGAGTAGGACCGGAGGCACTCTACTGGGGGGGGGGGGGCAATACGAATTTAATAGAAATTAGAATGAAATGGAATGAAATAAAATAGAATAGAATGTTTTAATTTGTCCCAAAACTAGCGTTAGTTAGTTAAGTAAATCCTAGTTATGTCAATTGTGTCAATCTAAACATTTTGGAATTCATTTACTTAAAGGAAACATTTTCTCCTCATTTGTACTTCTTTGACATGGTTCTTGATGTCCGAATTGAATGTTAGTAACATGCTTTGGTCAAAAAAACAAAAGATTAAGCATTAATCTCTGTGGGTCTCCAGAAGCATAGCCGGGTTCTCTACACACCAGTTTCACAGCCCTGCTTGAAATGCTTGATTTTAGTGCCTTTCCATTGAAATGCTAATGAGCTCCTGCATGCACGGCTCTCATTACTTCATGTTCAGAGAGACTAAGAAGCACATGTGGTCTCATTAGAGGGTTACGGCCGGACCCCAGTAGCTCATGTTGCACAACTTCGCAGAGGTTCACCATGGTTTATAGGACCACCATGGTTCACAATGGCTGATTGTAAGGATGTTGTGAAATATAGAACAGCAAAGATATCTCCTTGAAGGTGCTTCCACATAGAACGCGGCAAGCACGGCGCGCTGCGCCGGGTACAGCGCAGCCGGGCGCAGCGCTGCCGCTGTGCCGCGCGGCAAAGCGGCTAGGTTGCTAAGCTACCAGTAACAACATTTAGCAGCTGGTTTGAGCGCGATCTTGTGAGAAGGTGTATTAAGTCCTGGCTATAGTGCTATTGAGGAGACGAGCAGCACAGAAAAGGAGGATGTGGGTCCATCCAGTTCTGATAGGAAGGCAGGAACCGGGGGAATATAGACCGGGTCCGGGAGCTACAGCTCCGTAAGGACCGCTCTGAGAGCTACCTCAGGCTGGTCCGGGAGCTACAGCTCCGTAAGGACCGCTCTGAGAGCTACCTCAGGCTGGTCCGGGAGCTACAGCTCCGTAAGGACCGCTCTGAGAGCTACCTCAGGCTGGTCCGGGAGCTACAGCTCCATAAGGACCGCTCTGAGAGCTACCTCAGGCTGGTCCGGGAGCTACAGCTCCGTAAGGACCGCTCTGAGAGCTACCTCAGGCTGGTCCAGGAGCTACAGCTCCGTAACCCCCGTTTTGAGGTCTAAGCAGGGAGGAGTTTAACCGCCTGCCCGGTAAACCTTGTGTCCCAGCGATCGGGAATCTTGATTAGCTGCCCCTCCATAGTTCTGGAGTCCTCTGGAACCTGTGACCCAACAACCTCTCTCCTATTGGACGCGCCGCGATGACGTCACAGCGCGCAGCGCCCGAGTTGAACATTTCTCAACTTTTGCGCGCCGCTCAGCGGCTCTGCACTCTTGCGCCGCGCAACCACATACACAATGAATGGGTTTGCTGCCCGCCGCCTGCGCTTGCCACGGTCTATGTGGAAGCACCTTTATATCTCACATCACTTACAATTTAACACACCTTACCTTTGTTCAACACCAACAAGTCTCTGTCTGTTCTCCAACTCCAGCACAGGAATTCACTTCTGTGGAGGAACTCTGATCCACCCTCAGTGGGTCCTCACTGCTGCTCACTGCCTGAAGAGGTCAGAAGATTAGAGGATTAGAACTCATTTCACAACATGATTGCCACAGCATATTCAGGTGTTGACGAGTGTGTCGCGTCTCACAGGTCCAGGAGGCCGTCAACCTACAAGGTCCTCCTGGGCACCCACACAGAGCGTGCCAATGAGACAACCAAGCAGGAGAGGAACCTGGAGAAACTGGTGCTGGGCCCTGGAGGAACTGACATCGCTCTGCTCAAACTGCAGTGGTGAGAGCACAATGGAGGGGTCACAGACACTGTTCGCAGCAGATATTAGTCTTTAAAGTGACCAGAGATACCAGTTTCAAGGCTGATATTCCTATATATATATGTATGTGTGTTTGTGTTTTTTCAGCCCTGCGCTGATCAATAACAAGGTCCTGCCAGCTTGTCTCCCAGAGAGGGACTTCATTGTTCCCAGTGGAGCCGAGTGTTACGTGACCGGATGGGGTGAAACTCAAGGTACTGAAGCAGTGAGTTGTGTTTGGGGGGAAAAAGATGGTTGCATCTGAGAACTGTGAAGTGAAATATGGTAAACATATTATCGCACACATCACATCATGTCACCTTATCCTACAATTTGATCAAAGTGAAAGGTGGAAAACTGTACATTTATCTTAAGCCAGGGACTGGATGATTTTCTAGCAGGTTCTTTAGAGTCTACAGTTATTTCCTGGTACAGTATATAAAAATAGGAGTGTAACTTTAAATGATACATACAGAAATTCATGAAGTAAAATTTAAATCTATTTTTTTAAGTAAAACTGAAAATTTGATTCTTGCTGGCATGCATAATCTATGACACTTGGCGTGTTGAGTAAATCAACAATAAAAAAAACTTTACTCTTAATACAAACTCTCTGGCTGGTAATGATGACGATATTGAAGAGGAAGATGAGGTCTAACTGCAGTTGTGCTGCAGGTACAGGAGGTCGTGGCGTCCTGAAGCAAGCCAGTATCCCAGTGATCCAGAACGAGGTGTGTAATGGTTCGTTGTACCTCAACGGCCAAGTCAAAGACCACGAGATGTGTGCTGGAGACTACGAGGGAGGAACTGACACCTGCGAGGTACACTATAAACACAGCAAAGCATTTCAGAGCATTTCTGTGAAATGCAAATAAAGTGGTAACATTTTATTTTTTACAGCTCTATATAATTTGGTACATAAAGAATGAAAAGTATTCCCCTCTTAGCTCAAGGCCCGTGTCTCCAACTGAAGAGCTCAAGGCATTATGGGTAATGTAGGTGCCAGGCAAAGACAATAATTAATAAAATACAATTTTTACTTTCTTGTTTTGAAACTGCTCAAACCGGCTTCACAGACGGGATGACCATTAAAAGGTTTGGGAACTGCAGCCCTCTATGATGAAGCTGATAAATTACTATTTGCACTTGTTGATTCCATGTTTGAACAATCACGTCCTTCAAAAGGTTGCCATCACCAGAGGTTCCGTCGCCATGGCAACCACAATTAGTCCCACACAGCTGTTCCAGTGGAAGTAATTGTACAGCACATCGCTGCAGTAGTAATGATACTGCATATTGTTATGACATTAAATATTGGATGGTGAATGCTGAAAGTGAGGGATAATGGAACAGAAGAGATGACAAGAGACGTGAAGCTGTTTGGAGTTTATCCTCTGCTCACGAGTGTGTTTCTCTCCTCCCTGGCTGCAGGGCGACAGCGGCGGCCCTCTGGTCTGTTCCTCCCAGGACAGGTACATCCTGCAGGGCATCACGTCGTGGGGTCTCGCCATGAAACGCCATGAAACCTGGCGTCTACACCCGGGTCTCCAAGTTTGTCGACTGGATCGACCAAACCATCACCGAGAAAAAGACCAAATAACACCATCCACCTAAAGTGTGACCTTGTCGTTTTTAAAGAGGCTTCACGTGTGTGTGTGTGTGTGTGTGTGGATGACGATTGTGTTGCTGCTGTGTTTTCTATGATTATTGTTGTAATAATTTTCCCCAGAGCTTTACTGGAGGGATTATCACCATACACAAGGAAACACAAAGGAGGTTGGAGGAGGAAATAAACATCAAGACAGCACACAATCAAACCAAGGATTCAACTTTGTTTCTCTTTATTCTATAATCAATCTCACCCCACCCCCTTTAACCAAAAATGAAATAGTTCTGTGTTACAGGCTTTTGTCATGACGGAGGGGCTAAGGTTTATGTAGTACATCAGTTCTGAGAATATGTGTCCTGCTGTTGGAGTCGATTTTGTAGCCGTCGTTTCCTATGTTACTTCAACACGCTAAACAGAGCTACTGCGAAATGAGGTCCACCTGCTATGGTTAGAAAGTCTGCCAGCTGAAGTTTGGTTACACCTCAAAAATATATACGAAATCAAAAAGCCACAAAAACACCCCCCCCCCCATCTTTTGGCCGGTCAGTGTAGAGAGAGTCCAGTTTTAAAGCAGCCCCGCCCCGACTGCCCAGACTGCCACTCTGATATGAAATTGATATGAAATGAAAATAAAGTTTCTTCTCCACAGTGTCTCCCTTTTTCAACAAATAGAGAAATAGTCCATAAAACTCTTCATTTGTTTCAACAGATCTAATACGTTACCATCTTGCGGTATATAGTTAATATTCCCCACACCTGTGAGCTGCACACCAACATAAATAATTAAGTCATTATGTCATTCCTTTATCAAATGACAACATTAATTACGCCAGTGGCGTTCAATGTTCAATTGATGCTCAGTGTTCATTCTAGGATTTCCTGATCGTGGTACTTTATGAAACAAGTTAAATGAGATGAAATTAAGGGGTCCATAATGGTCAATGCTGTAGGGGGCGCTCTCCTCCTCAGCTCTCTGCTGTCCTCCACCTTCTCTTCTATTTATTGGGGCAGTGAGTCATACTGCTTTTTCGTACACTATCACACGATTGCTCTCCTCTCACTACCTGTCACTGCCAGCTACCTGTCGCAGCAGGCTCCTCCCTTCTACAGGAAGGGACTGTGTAGGAGCCCCTGTCTAACAGCAGGGGGAGCAATTCATCCACTCCACTTATTTACCTCCCAAAACCTACTTCATTACCATCTTAACATCACCATCACCATTTTTTATAGTTTAGACAGGTACCAGCCAGTGAGTCCTTTCATTATAACCACGAGCCCAGCTGTGAGCGCTTTAAGTCCGGGCTGATCAGGTGACCAGGTGTGTTCCATTCACTAATTGGGACGTCGTCGAGTCTGGTGCACCATTTTGTAGACGACCTTCGTCTTTGAGCCCAGTTTGGTGCCATCGAAACCAGGAGAACAAACTCCAAGAGCTCGTCCTCGTGTTCAGCAGGGTCTGGTAGCATGTAAATCTATGAGCTGCAGTGACACCATCTGGACAGGTGATGCAACTGTTCACAGCTGTTCAGGCCTCTTCTGCCAGTCTCACTCCAAACTCACTTTCAATTTAGAGTAAACATTTAAAAAAAATTAGCACTGACAAAACTACTACTACAACTTTATTTAACAATTTCAGAATGTCAGAGATTCTCCTCCTGATATCGACACTGAAGCTGTTTTCTGTCTTTCTGCAGGAACAACACGCCTCTCTCCTTCTGATTTTTGGATGCCTTATTTCAGGGGGAATAATCTCAGGAACTCTGTGCTATTTCACTGTGAAAACGAAGACCTGTTTGTGTCAGAAAATGAGAAACTTTTTCTGTGGGAGATCACCTGATGAAGAAGGCGAACCAGCACTCGGCTCGTTCTGCTCCTGGTGCTGACCTGCAGGACTGTGTGTGGAGGAATAAACAGGAGGGCTGAGGAAGCAGAAATAGAAACAAAACAAGTGCTGTAAGAATGTGAAATACCTCCATTTTTGTAGAAAACACAAAAGAAAATATTTATTTTTGATATTCAGGCCTGATTCACATCATTAAACCCTCTTTAAAACTGCTTCCAATTCAATCCCAGGGCTTGCATCATGCTTAAAAACTGACTGAAGCTAAAACGACCCCCCAACACGGGACGAGACTCCGGACTTTGTGCGGGAGGCTGCGAGCTCCAACCTGCTGACACATCAGAACCGCGACAGCGAGAAACTTTCTGGCGTGGTGGTCAGAAGACATGAACTACGCTACAGGAGTCCAGCTCCATTCTGAAAAAAAGTTACAGTGAATCAGAAATGTTCAGATATTCAAACCACATCCTCTTCACCAGCCCAGGAACAGCTCCACAAAAGTCTTTTTTCCTTTTTGTTTCGGCCAAAAAGATGTTAACATTGCACATCATTCTCCTGCAGTCATGATTGACAGCTCTGACAGTGGTAAGCCTGCAAATAAGTCAGTAGTGTGCACCAGGATCAGGTGGAGGCTTTACTGTGGGATGGACTGAGCTGGACAGCAGATCTTTGTGTGATGAATGCTTGCACTTTACACGTCTACAGTAATTTCTTTTCTTTCAAGTGTTTCTGTATATTACTACAGTATGTCTGTATGTACAAAACTGAGGTATTAATGTGAAAGTACGTGTGAAAGTATTGAAGCTTTGATCGAAAGCAGTGGCTGCTTTTGATCAAAGCTTCCGATAAGAAAAAGCAGATTAAAAGCAGTTTGACAAAGCTGTGTTCCCCTCCTCTGTTCTTGTTTAGTGGATTTGCTCTTTTTGATGATTTCCTCCTGCAACCTTTGGCTCAGATGACACCAAACGTGGTGCCGAGCATCTTCAAACCACCTGATTCCTGATGGAAAACTGAGCCTGAGTCCATCAAAACGTTTGGCTGTAAACTGTTTGTTTTTAACTTATACCTGCAAGTTCTTTTCAAATGCATTGTCAATGTCGATTAAAGACTTCATTTTGGAGTCATGACAGAAAATGTCATGACAGAAGAATTTTATCTCAAAAACTGAATTTTTGTACACCTTGTACACAAAGTTCGATGCAAAAATAGTATTTTAAAACATCAGTTTTTCACTTATGGAGTCAAGAAATATTACAAATGAATTACAAAAAAAGCAAATTGCTCATATCTCCATGCTGCCTAGATGCAAATTGTGCATTTTCAGGGTTAGGGTCTTGATAGCTGAATATTTGACGGCTGTTTGCTTCACCATTTGATAAACAAACTGCAACACACACACACACACACACACACACAGACTGGCAGAGGGAGAGAGGGAGAGAGAGAGCCATACCAGTCTCGTTCCTGTGTGCACAGTGAGAGTGTGACCCAGCAGATCTCTCTCCTACAGAGAACGAGAACGCCGTTTCCGAACCGGTCCAGATCAGAGACTCATCGTTTATGTCTTCTCAAAGAGGTAAAGCATGTCTTATTAATTTATTTGATTGTTAAATGTTGATGGGGATCGATGAACGTGTAGAGACGTGACTGAAGAGCCTCCAGGCTAGCAGGGCATAAAAGGCGGCACTGAATATTTCCAGCAGGTTCATCCTCTCTCCGTTGGAGGAACTGGTTCGTGCCATCTCGTATCCTTGGTTCATCCCCTGGCACACTCGGCAACCGCGGAATGAAGTACGACTACTTATCAAAACGCAGCAACAGATGTGGGCTAGCTTCCTCCAGTCGTCTGACACCGAGCGCTGTGCAAGGTAAGGCTGCAGAATTATAGAATATTCTAGCTGTTATAGCAGGCGATGACTGGAAATGTATCTCTGGGATTGTATCTGTGGCATCAGCGTGAGGAGTTTGTTCTGCAGCCTGTCTCTTCTTCAGCACATTACACACTGGGGACACACTGAAACCAGTGACTCACAGGGAAACGTCTCCCCAGTTTGTTACTTGTTCCGTCAGGGACATTTACTGTGTGTGTTTTCCAGTGAAACACACACACACACACACACACACACATACACACACACACACACACACACACACACATATATATAGAGAGAGAGAAAGAGTTTGACAGTAAATCTAAGGAGATTTAAGTACATCCATGAAGACATGTGAAATCAGTGTGAAATCAACTGTTTATTCAACCAGAACAACACGGCGTCTGTTCTGTTCCTTCTCCTCAGGGAGAAGATGATCTGGATGTCTCTGCTCCTCGTCACCTCCTCTCTCCCTGGTTAGTGGGTTCCATTCCTCTATTGTATGAAATCACTACTAGTTAAATATATAATTAAGTAATAATATATCACATGATGTGTCTCGTGCCTCACTTCTCCTCTCGTCTGCAGTGAGGTCTGATGTGACTCCCACCGTCTACCAGGTGGAGGAGAACCAGGACGTCACCATCAGACTGGACAGTCACAACATCACCAACTTGTCCGACATCTACATGGATTGTTTTCTCCAATCCAGTTCGCTGAAGTATTTCTACAGAATGATTCAAGGCGTTGAAGTCCCAGAGTCTCAGCACCAGCAGTTTGCAGGACGTGTGCAGTGTGATCCAGACGCCCTCAGAGGTGGAGAAATCAGACTTCATGTTTCCAGAGTCACCACTAACGACTCAGGACGTTACCACTGTGATCTGGATGCAAATTATGACCCAGACTCAGGAAGGTGGATGGTGAAGAGCACCGGTGAGTATCAGAGGATACTATTAGATTATTATCAGAGGATAGTATCAGAGGTGTGTCGGAGTCTGTTTTACCTGTTGGACATGTTCCTGCAGAGCTCAGTCACTAACAGCCTCCTGGTTTCATCACCCACAGAGTATTTCATCCTGAATGTGACCAAAACAAAGCAGGATGAAGGTGGGTCAGACTTCATCCAACAAATATGATTCAAACAGGAAGTCGATACACACAGCAATGCGATGCATTCACTGTTAAGCAAAATATCTGTCAGGCCATTCACAGGAGCTCAAGTTCTAATGACAAAGTGGGATTTCATTTTATTTAAGGATAACTAATTCCTATTGTTACTGGTTAACAGCTTTTGATAGAAATAAGTGTTTCGCTACCATTCCACCATCTGCACTGTTTCCTCTACGCTTCACAGTTGTTTATTCCTGCTAAACTAGTCTCATTTATCAGTCGTTTCAGTTTGTATAAGAATGACAATCACTGCACACCGGCAAAACGACACTCTTTACTTTTGTAATATGTGACATGATGTGTAATATGTTTCATCTGTTTCTCATTGTCTCATTTCAACACAATCCTACAGAACCAAAGACAGACAGATCCACACCATTTGACTGGAAAAAAGACAAAACTGTTTCTGAAATTCGGCCATCTGGAGTCGTACTGTTCACTGGACTTTGTATCCTGTTTGGTGTGTCTATAAGACGGCTTCTCAAAAGGTAAAAGAAGACATGTTTGTTCTTGTTCTTGTCCTAGGTAGACCATGGTGTGTGTGATGATCAGGCCTCAGATGTTTTCATGTGAAGCATGAGGGAAGAATCAGAGCAGGAGGGTAGAGGGTTTTTTTGTTTCTTGAATAAACTCACAGAATTATCCAAAGTGACCAGAGAGACAAGAAACTGCTTTGAGTAATAAGCCAGTGTCACTACAGTGTATATCTGGAATCGTTATTCAACCCCAGAGAGGATTTCTTCTGGTCATTGCTACGTATGAACTCAGCTTTGTCTCATGTCAATCAGACGAGTGAAAAGAAGGAGAATCTCCTCGGCCGATGACGTCACAACACAGCTCCTGAGTGAGGTTGGAGATGCCACGTCCACGGTCTGACGTCTGTGATGGTCTGCAGGACAGTCCCAGGGAGAGGAAAATGGGAAATGAGGAAGGACGAGGTGGAGAACAATTCCTAACAAAGTGTTGTAAGAATATTGAAGAATAAGCGTAAAACATACGACTCAGTTTAAGTAACAAACACTATGCGAGGTAAACCTTTCTGTGGCTTCTCACTGACTAACTAGTACTTCAAGCTGTCTGTACATGTACAACATAATGATATATATGATATATTTCGATATATTTTTCAGTTGCTATGTCTTACTGTGCCTTATTCTTATTCCACTAGCAATTTAGCAGCAAGATGGACATATTAGCGGCCTACATGCGTTACTCTTATTTGCCAATAGCCTGCAATATGGCGGTGAGGTTGACATATTGCAGACAGAGACAGAATTGCCACTACACTAATGTAGCATCCACGGTGTAGGGCTTCTACAACGGCGCTTATGACTGACAGAAACTCAGGAACCGACACTGTTGGAGAGGTGTCCGCTCAACCGTTTATTACACAACGCCAACTCCCAGCCGCCACCGCGCCGCACTTTCCATGAAGTAAAGCAACACACACCTATTGCCTTCAAGTCAGAAGGGAGGAAGGGAGAGAAAAATATCTTCCCCTTGAAGTTTCCTCCTGGTTTCTGACTATGTTGCTTACCAGAAGGTTTTGTATTAGGATCTGCTGCCTCCATGTTGATAGCACCTTCCTAGAGCAACTTTGCTACCCCGAGGGTCTATGGAGGCAGGGCTCAGGAGGTGTGTTCCAGGTGCCCATGGGATCTGTAGTTTTTTCTGTAGAGTTTCAGGCAATTTGGTCTATTTTTGTGGGAAATGGCGAATGGTCAAAGCCCCGTCCTTCGAAATCTATGGCTCCGAGGACTCGTGAGGACTAAACCAGCATATATCTCCTTGTTCACATTTACATTTCAGATTCACAGCACCTTTAGATAGAGATCTGCTCTGGAGTGGCCTCCAGAATCTAATGGTCTAGTTGGCTATAGCTTTTACAGGCCCTTATTTCTGAACCTGGCCCTTAAATGTTATTTTTGTTAATATCTCCTAAACACTCTGATCTAAGAGGCTGGAATTTGACTATGTTCATCACGAGGTCAAGACCATCGTTTCAGTCTCTCACTACCTCTGGAAGTGTCTAAGATGGCCACAAACAATTGAATGACAACTGCCACAGGCCAATGGTGACATGGCAGCATTTCTCCCGCACATTGCTGGCAAGACGGAGCTAACCTGAAATGGAAGTCAGTCCATAGCCACCAAAGTATCCTAGGCAACTACCTTAATGATGGTGGAAAGATCAGGAAAGTCTGAAAACCTTGCTTGCTTGTAGTTGAGAAGATTTTTCAGATCTTTCTGCCATGCTAGGGTGGTTGCTATGCACACTCCAGTTCTGACTTGGTTTGCTCCATCTGACAGATTAAATTCTCCCCATGTATGTGTTGTTTCTCGGATCAGTCCCATTGAACATTTATTTCCATTATCTTATCACAGACACATATACAAATAAAGTTGCGTGATTTGCTGACAAACTTCCACATTTACTCGCAGGAGCCGCAGGAATCACCACTAAACTAGCAATAAAAACTGAAAAACTGTAAAAATATGGCATGTAAACGATATTTTAATGGTCTCTAATTACGCAGAAAAAAATACAAATTATGGTGTCTAGTTTTTGTAATTTTTTGTATGACAGTTGAGTGAGAACAGTTTGACTTTGACAGCTTTGGCTTTCTGCAGCACATTGACTCTCCTCGCCCACCTCCACCTTCCTCAGATCCTCTTTGATCCTCTTCCTCTCTTCATGTCCAGACTCACAACTCGCCTCTGTCCCGCCTCAGGTCTACATACATATCTGTTTCTAGACTTACATCCAATATTAGTGGCTATTAATCTTTAATCAATAAACACTACTGGTTTTCTTTTACCTTTCATCTCAGTTTTGCTATATTCTCATTCTCATTGTACAGTGTCCTTGAGTGACATGAAAAGTGCTTTACAGAGGTGTCAAGTAATGGAGTACAAATACTTTGTTACCGTACTTAAGTAGAGATTTTGGTTATCTATACTTTACTGGAATAATCAATCAACCTACATTTTACTTCTTCTCCTTTTACATTTTCAGGCAATTATCTGGAAGTTAAGTAGATGCACGTGATTGTGTGTACTCGTTTATAACTTGTTTTTTTTGATGGATCATTGATCAATAAAGGCTACTGATAACATGCTTCTGACCTTTTGGTGCTTCTGAGTCATCATATCTTCTGCTCCCATAAACAGATGTTAATGGTCAGTAGTACACATACTGTATGTGGTTATATATCTCTCTTTTCAAGGTACATCCATCTTGGAGATGATGGTGGAGAGAGGCTGGAGGTTGCTCCTAGGGTTGCTCTGTAGCCACGCCCCTCCACGCCCCCTCACCCTGACCCTGACCCTAACCCTGACCCTGACCCTAACCCTGACTCTAACCCTAACCCTGACCCTGACCCTAAACCTGACCCTAACCCTAACCCTGACCCTAACCCTGACCCTAACCCTGACCCTGACCCTGACCCTAACCCTGACCCTAACCCTGACCCTAACCCTAACCCTGACCCTGACCCTAACCCTGACCCTGACCCTGACCCTAACCCTGACCCTGACCCTGACCCTGACCCTAGCCCTACATCGACAAAGAAACCAGCAACATCGGAAAAAAACTAACATTGAAAAGGAGAGAATAAAAACACTGGCAGTGAAAAAGAATGAACATGAAGAAGAAATCTGAAGACTCAAAATTAAAAAGAAATCCAAATAAAATATTGTATTTTTCATGCCTGCATTCTAATGCCAATACTTGTTTCATTGTCAATACAACTTTTGTTACAATGCCAATACTAATGACCCTAATTTAGCCCCATACGTACCGAGCATGCTTGGAAAAAAAGGACAGAAAAGCTTAAATTGATCTTGTACTGCAACCAGTCTTCAGTCATCACACTGACTGCTTTTTGTTTTGTTTTTTTCTAAGTATTTATCTTAACTGACAACTGGAGTGAAACAAAAGCAGATACCTCCAGAATGATAGCATACAGGGCTGTTGTGTACATCACCTGAACTTATTCATATTTGATTTACTAATTTTTCACTGATTTGTGGCCAAACGGACCGAGGACGGACTGGAGGTGGCCGAGTGGCTGTTAAATATCGAGGTCTCGTCTATGACGATCCTTGCTCTTTTATTTATACCTCAGCAATCATACATATTCATGTGTAGGCATGTTAGTGTCACATATCATTATGAGTGTGTTAGGCTGTGGGTGCGATTAGATACATGTGGGTCCATTGTGATACGCAGGAACGAGTTGAAATGGGTTTGTGCTGTACATCCTGTTCCAGACGGTCACGAGGCGTGCTTCTTCTCATACAAGGGTAGAAAAGCACTTCACACAATTAGCTGATTTACAGTTGCATGATATACAGTGTGTGCAGGCATTAGCAGTGAATCAACAAATGAGCAACAAATTTCCTCTAACACAGAGACAGTTTAACGACCCGTCATTTATAAAGGGGTAAAAGTGTGATTTATTCTTTCAATTATTTGATTGATGTTTTTCACTAACTGTGACACTGGCGCTAGTTTTCAGGTGGCTCAGAAAAAAAAAACGTATTCAATCATCAGAAAATATTTCAGAAGTTTGTAACTGCAGCTCGTGACATGTTGAACTCCCAGAGAGGGAGCACTTCAGCCTGTGACTTGGCCAAATTGGTCATGTAATGTTCCTTCGTCAGGGAAATTCAGACTACTGCAGAAATATTAAAATATTAAATATTAAAAAACTTTTCCAAAAAACTGTGACAGATGTGGATGGACGACCTCTGTTGAGTCAAGAGGAAGCTGTCGGATGATGGAGCGTTCCATCAATATGTTTATTTAAGAATAATGTAATGTGTGTTCAGCTACGGTACACTACTGATGAAGTGATAAACCTATTCAGAAAGAAAACATAAGCAAGTGATCGTATCTGTGGTGTCTGGTTGAGCCAGTTGGTTGAGAGTGTAGGTTGTGCGTGAGAGCTACATATGCAGTGGATATGAAAAGTCTACACACCACCGTTCAAATGCCAGGTTTTAGTGATGACAAATAATTTCAGTTTTTTCCACCTTTAATGTGACCTTTAACCTCGACAATGCAATTGTAAAACAGCACACCCTTAAACTAACACTGTGTTGCAGCACCTTTGGCTTGTATTCCAGCACTCAGTCTTTTGGGGTAGGAGTCTATCAGTGTGGCACATCTTGATGTGGCAGTGTTTGGACACACCTCTTTGCAAATCCGCTCCAAATCTGATGTGAGGGCATCTCCTGTGCACAGCCCTCTTCAGATCAACCCACAGATGTTCGATGGGATTCATGTCCGGACTCTGGCTTGGCCATTCCAAAACCTTAATCTGATTCTGGTGGAGCCATTCCTTAGTTGATTTAGACAAGTTCCTCTTCATCTTCGGCTTTCTAACAGAAGGCCCATTGAACATTTATTTCCATTATCTTCTTTCAGGCACTGAATGTATCCCACAATGCACCTTGATTCCAAGTGTCCATCCGATGGTCGCTAGCTGATCAGACAGCGGGAAGGGAGCATGCATAGGAATGAATGGGCTGCCATGTTCAACTTCAACTTCAACTTCAACTTTATTTGTTTTAAGTTTCAGTTCATAACAGCTGTTATCTCAAGGCACTTTACAAAGAGAGCAACAAATGTACACACAAAGGTTCCTCTACGATGCACAAAGTTTGTATTCCTTTGTTTGTGTAGCCTACGTGCGGATGTGCCACTGTTTGTCCAGGGAGGGTGTGTGCGGATGCACAGGTGGCAATCCAAGTCTCTCTCTCTCTCTCTCTCTCTCTCTCTCTCTCTCTCTCTCTCTCTCTCTCTCTCTCTCTCTCTCAATCGCTGTCTGCAACTGGTTGGGAGGGGGAGTGGGGGGGCGTGGTTGTTCCACTGTTATAGACTGGACCCAAATTACAAATAGACAGTGTGAAACAAAACAGTTTAGAATTTTCTCCAAAACGATTTTCATTTTCAATATGCATGATGTAATCATCGGAGGTGCCGATGACGTGAATGGAGCTCGCTGCCTCTCCAACTGCCTTGTTCGAAACAGCTTCGCCACCCAGTGGAAGAACTAGGAAGTGCAACACACTGTGCGGGCCATATTCACTTATATTTTCAGAATTTGCTGAATAAGGAGGCCACAATAAGGCCAATAAAAGTTTGGACTCGCCTGGTTTAGATGCTCCTAGTGACACTGTGGATGTATTTACCACAGCGCCACCATCTGGACAGGAGGTTAAATCATTCTTATCTCAACTGACATCAGCTTTTTCTGTCCTGTTGCTCACATTTCAAAGTGTTTCATAGACCTAGGTTGAGTTAAAGGTTCAAGTAAAAATACACTCTGTACCTTTTAAATGCTTAACTTGGTTGTAAAATGTCTATAATGATGTGTTCCTCTCATTGTCTCCTACACTGAGTTGTCTCTCCTCTCCTGTCTCTCTGCAGGTACAACACACAGTCCTAGAAAAGACTCACATCATTGGACTGGAACAATGTCACAACTGTCGCTGTAGCTCTGCAGCGTGGAGTCACAATTTCAATGACACTCTTCATCCTGGTCGGTGAAGCCGTAGAATACGTTTTCAAAAGGTAAAAGAAGATGTTTGCTCTTGTATTGTTGAAGTCAGAGTGGTCCGATCTTTGCCATGTTCTGCGGGATAGTCTGTAGATGTACGAAGAGGAGAGGATGAAGAAGAAGAAGAAGAAGAAGAAGAACCGTCTGCCAAAATAAGCACAGTAACAACATCAAAGCGTTCCTGTAACATTTGCTTCAGCGTGTATGTAAAACAGGCGACAGAAGACATGGATTTGATCTGTGCTTCTGAAGATCTTTTCACAGCTCTTTAAGCCCCCACATGCCCAGAGCTGAAGCTAATTGTTAATTACTGATCATTAGTAATCAATAAGGAGTCAGTCCTGATGCACATTATATACTTAATAAAAACTATTCACTAAATATCTGATTGTAATATGCTACTGCATAGTTCTCATTGAAGCACTGAAAATATGAACCACTGAGTCATGCCGTACAGTGTTGTTTAGGTATATAAATAGTGTTTATTTATTGATTTCTGAACATTTTTAATTGTCCATCCATGCCTTGTTCCCACTACAAAACAAAATGTTTTATTTTCCTCCAAAACACTTGAAGTGTTTTCCATCCTCCCTCAGTCGTCTGAAGACTGCAGAGCAGGATTTGTCGGTACACCAACGTTTCTCTGTAGCCAGCTCGTATTAATGTGGTCCTTGTTTTATCTGAGGGGTCGTGCTGTGCCTGCCCTGCCACAGGCTGCTGTTGTCGTTCACTCCAAGTGAAAGTGAAAGTGACTCGGTTGAGCAGGACTCCAGTCAGGCGTCCAGCTGAGGACGGAGTCTCCTCATCCTGTCTCTGGTAGGACAGTCCAGGAAAACCTCTCCCCTCTCACAACCTAGGAAGGTAACGTAGAAAAACTCAAAGTCAATGTGATGTTTATCGCTTGGTCAGAGCTGAGTTTGTAACTTGTTCTAAGCTTGTGTGGACATTTAGGAAGGTCGATTAGATGTAGATAGTGAATGTGACAGCATGGATGATGCAATGTCCATTAAGATAGAAAAAACAAGAAGAAGATTTCAATGCATTAACATAAGGAACAACCTGAAGTGCTGGGTTGATTGGATAATGATACGATCATATTTCCTCCATCGTGTCACTATGACGATGATGATGGTTATTTAAGTGATTTTATTCCTTGTGAATTCTTCTCCATTTGTTCACTCTTTGTGAAGTATTTTTGTTTTGTCTTTGAAGACTCTGTTGAGTTTGTCTTCTAGTTAAACTGAAAGAAATGTTGGCTGCAGTTTCTATGTCAGCTGCAGCCAACGCGTTGGTCAACAAGATAACCACACACACACGCACACACACACACACACACACACACACACACACACACACACACACACGGGTAGGAATGTAATAAGAGTTTAAATGTATAAGCATAATACCACATGATTAGGCCACCTGTGCCACACATAACACCTGTGTGTGACTCTGCATTTAATGTGAAATCAACAGTTTCTACAAACACAATAACTCAGCGTCTGACCTGTTCCTTCTCCTCTGACAGGGAGAAGATGATCTGGATCTCTCTGCTCCTCATCCTCATCTCCTCTCTCTCTGGTTAGCTGGACTGCATCACATCATCCATTCCTCTTTATCCATGTTTGGTTTTTCAGAATTTGTTGTCTCTTGTGCCTCACTTCTCCTCTCGTCTGCAGTGAGGTCTGATGTGACTCCCACCGTCTACCAGGTGGAGGAGAACCAGGACGTCACCATCAGACTGGACAGTCACAACACCAGGCTGACCGGCATCTACATGGATTGTTTTCTCCAGTCAAATCTACCGAGGTGTTTCTACAGAATGATTGAGGATGTTGAGGTCCCTGAGGACCAGCACCAGCAGTTTGCAGGACGTGTGCAGTGTGATCCAGACGCCCTCAGAGGTGGAGAAATCAGACTTCATGTTTCCAGAGTCACCACTAACGACTCAGGACGTTACCACTGTGACCTGGCTGCTAACTATGACCCAGGCTCAGGAAGGTGGATGGTCAGGAGGACTGGTAGGTATGAGAAGAGTGTGTAGATGTTGGACATGTTCCTGCAGAGCTCAGTCACTAACAGCCTCCTGGTTTCATCACCCACAGAACATTTCATCCTGAACGTGACCGAACCAAAGCAGGATGAAGGTGGGTCACTCTGGCTTCCTCCACACATCTGACTGTAAACGGTGCCTTTAGTTGATATGTGACAATTACAGTCAAAACTTTACATAATGCTCATTGAGGGGCATTCACTTCATGACTTCAAAGAGTCATAAACCAAAGACCAAAACATTCATCAGCTTCCACTGAAGGAGCAGGATTTAATGAGTCATCAAGTGCAGACCAGAAACAACAACATGACACGTTTTTGTTGCTCGTTTCTTCTCATATCAGACTGAAGAGATGTTTTCCGTCTTCCTGCAGGTACAACACTCAGCCAGACAACACCCCAGGAGCAGACCCCAGCAGCATGACCGTAGTCATTCTCACTGCTATGTTTGTCATAGGTAGAAGAGATATCCGACATTTTCTGGCTGTAGGCAAAAAAAGATTTGCTTGTGTCTATAGCGGAGTATTTCTGTGTGTGATGATCTGTGTTATTCTTTTGCTGTACAGACTGATGTGATGCAGCCACCTTTTAAACTCTCTCAAGGTCTCAAGTATGCAAAAAACTTTGTCACATCTGAACTGATGAATGATGAGTTGTATGAACTGCTTACTCTGCTGTGATTCTGATATGAATATTATTTGTATTTCAAGTTGTGCATATTGTTTTATAAACAAAACCAATTTAAATAAAGTTTATATCATTTTGCAAAGCTTTTATTTATCATGCAGCTCGTCAGTTGCATGCATACATTAAAGTTCCACTGTACAATGGTTTTCCTTCTTCTTCTTCTTTCCCCTTGAAGCTCAACTCGACTGCATCCTGTTGTTTCGTTGGCTTCAAGTCCTGTTTGCCAGGTGTGATCAGGTGAGGGTGGCGTAGAGGGGGCCCGGGTCTCTGGAGGACACGTTGACTGTGGCGTAGGTCACTGCGTGGTCCGCCTCGCCGTTGTCTTCACGCTGAACAGGAAGAGAGCAGAGCGTGAGCCAGGACGTCCCGCTGCACAAGCCCAGCCCTCCCACCAACCCACAGCACGCTGACCCGCTCTCTCCTGTCCGCCTTCTTGGTGTAGCTGACAGAGGCGTAGGAAACTCCGCCGTCGGGGTCGGCCTGCAGAACCAGAGGGTCAGAGGTCACGCGGCTTCATACAAACACTCACACACTTTTATTTTTACATATTTCCACATCAGAGCATCATTAGTAAGTCCTCCTCCTCCTGTTGGCTTCAGATCTACAATCATCACTGGAGAATCAGGGATGAGGATCAGCACCTCCAAAGCTGTCTCCTAGATGGGTTTTCTCTACAGAGTGACTGGAACCGCTGCTCCTTGGTGTGGAGAGGAGCCAGCTGAGGAGGTCCAGGCACCTGGTGTGGAGGAGCCACCAGGACCTCCTTCCTAGGGAGGTGATCCTGGTATGGACAGCTGGGAGGAGACCTCGGGACAGACCCAGGACCAGATGGAGTGATTATACCTCCTCACTGGTCTGGGAACACCTGAGGAGGATCCCTCAGTCAGTTATCCCATGCTGCAGAGGAGAGGGAGCCTGGGGCTCTCTGCTCAAGCTGCAGTGACGATGGATGGACGATGGATGGATGGTCTCATCCCAAAAGCTCCGCTCCTTCTTCATCTTCTTCTCTCTTGTCTCCATCATTTGGGACATGACCCAACCAGTCGACAGCTGCTAAACGTGTCACAATGCTGCAACATGTGACCGACACTGATATAATCCACGTCTTGTTCCAAATACGACCTGATACAGAACAAGGTGATGATGCATCTCATTTCTCCATTGCTATATACGGTCACCCAGGAAGTTCTCAGACTGTGTTGTGTAATGGCAGTGACACTTTCTGACTTCTCCTTTCCTTCTCATCTCCATTACACATTCTGCCTCTGCCCAGCGTGGGAGCCACGCTCCCAGCTCTGAGGGTTCAGCTCTGTGGAGGCTGTGGTGTGTGAACTCACCGGGTCCAAGTCGGGAGAGTTCAGAGCCGCGGCCTGGTGTGACCCCAGTCCCTGCACAAACACAGGCCGGTTCAGACGTGGCTGATAGGTTAATGTGCATAGAATGCAGAATGTAGAGAGGACGGTTTTAGACTCACAGCGTTGTTTGCTGTCCATGTTTTGTTCCCTGAGAACACAACAAGAGTTGAATTCAGCCTCTGAAGACCACATGGGGTGAAAGCAGATTTGTTTGTCACAGACTGGTCTGTGTCCTCACCTCCAGCTCTCTTCTTTCTCACGACTATCACCACCAGCAGCACCAGCAGCACCAGCAGCACCAGAACCACAGCACCAGTGATGTAGGGCCACAGAGCTGCAGAGCCGCCTCCTGGGGGGGGCACAGCTGATCACAACATTCATGAGATATATGGAAACGACTTAACGATAACCTTCAACATTTGTCTGCTGCCCACAATCTGGAGCTGGGACAATAACCCTTTAAAACACATCTTCTATTTTCCCATGGTGACAAAATTGACTTGTCTGACGATATTCCTCAGCCATTTGTTTGATCAGACACTGAACTGTTTACCAACGCAAACCACAGAAACAACATGAAACAGACACGTTGTATGTCAGAAACAGAGATGAGCGTGTGGAGTCTCTACCTTCAGTTGTTTGACTGTTTGGTGTTGATTTTGTTTTCTCTGTTTTGTCCCCTGAGCCGATAAACACAGTTCAGTTTAACACTTGTGTTGTGTTGTGATGTTACAGCCTCAGATGGAGGAAATGAACAGATGTTTCAGTGAATTATTGACGACAGTTTGAGGATCATTTGAGCAGCTCATCATGTTCTCACCTGAGGTTGGAGGCTGGAGGAGAAACTGCTGCACTGTGTCTCCAGCAGAGACTTCACAACTGAGGAGTTTAGACCTCGATGAGTGAATGAAATGAGAAGTCTTGAAAGTCACAAAGGAAGAGCAGGGAGCGACTGATATCTTTGCATCTTCATTCTCTTTGTCCAGAGGATTTCCTTTATACAACCACTTCACATTCTTTATATAGAAACAGTTTTCAGGTGCTGACACAGAGCATCCTAACGTCACCACACCAGAGTCCTCACTTTCTGTCACTGTGAGGATGAAGAGATTGTGTGAGAGAAAACAAGAGTAAAACTGGCTTCATGGCTGTGATCATAATCACTGTAATGTCTCAGTGTTGCTTTAACAACATGTAAATACTCACTGTTAACAACAGACAGATGAACCATAGAGTCTGGTTTATGTCTTACTCCTGATTTGTACTGTTGACAGTAGTAAAGACCAACATCCTGGTCTGAGACGTTCTCTATGACCAGAGAACAGTTTTTTGTAACTCTCAGTCTGCTGTAACCTGGTTTAATCTTCCCCAAATTAACCAGCTCCTCTGATGTTTTCACGTCTTTGTGTTTGAAGAGCCAGGTCGTGCTCTCACAGTTGTTCTGATCTTTTATCAGATTGCCACAAAACAATAAGGCCGGACGTCCTGGGACAGAGAGGAATTGTTGTCGGCTCTCTGAGGCGTACAAAGAATAAAGACAGGATAAAAAGAACCTGTTAGTGTCAGTGAAGGTGATGATAGTCAGGATGAATCAAGACTCTGTCCCCTCACCTGTAAAGCGCAGCAGCTGCATCAGAAGCAAAGCCGTTTTAATCCATCCCAGTCCAAACATCGTGTCCCTCTTCTTCACATGCTGCGAGACTTCACCGAAAAAGAGAAAAGCTCTGGCAACTTCCTCTAAAGGCGAAAATGTGTCTTCCTCATTTCAAGTGTCTTCCGTCTATGTTTCTCTCACACGTCAGCAGCTGTTGGGTAAGCGCTTCACATGTGGCTGAATGACAGCTGTGCAGGGTGGTGGTAGCTCTGGTCTGACACCCAGAGATGTGAAATCCTCTTCACTTTCTTCCTCTTGTCTCTTTCAGCTGCAAACAAGCCTCGTCTCACTTTGTCCGGTTTAGCAGTGCAGGAGGTGAACTAAATACTGATAAGAAGTGACATATATGCAACTGAGCACTGAGTCTGACTCTTTATGTTTCCATGGATCTGTAATTGAAATAAGATGTTGCTTCATGACCTGACTAACGTCATGTGGGATTAAAACGTCTTCTACACAGCAGAAAAGTTGCAGCACTTTTCAGTTTTCAGCAGCTTGAAAAATATCTGATAAAACAGAGGGAAATGGTTAAAAGAAAAGACAAAAAGGCTTGATAAAAAGGCAGTTTAACTGTGTAAAGTGAGAAAAAATATATAATAAGGTCTAAACCTGAAAACACATAAATGTGGGGGAAGACAGGCCAGAGGTGAGGTGCCTCCTGCTCCTCTTTATCAGATATGTTGGACTGCTGTACACTTCCACACTGTGAGACTAAAACAGCCCCAGGTAGACACCATGTCACAAATAATCAGAATACATGTTCATTACTCCCCTTTTATGGAAGCATGCTAGAGAAAATAAAAATGTAATGTCAATACAAATATGAAAATATCAAAGTTTAGCAGTGTGCGCTAACAAAATGATTCTTGCACAGTAAAAGAAAGAAGGAAATACTAAACAAGGCTTTATTTAGTTGTAATGGTGACGGGAAATTAAGTGGAAAAAAAACAATGATCCAATATCAAGACTTCATGTTAAAGAAGACCTGAAATCAAAGAAGCTGTGAAATATAATCTAATCTAATCCATCAAAATGACAACACTTCTCTCAATCCAAGTTTTGGTCCAAACTCAAAAGGCAATGAAACAATGCAGAAGCTTGGCCAAGGCAACTCCTTACGTAATACCAAAAATGAAGAAGTTACATTACAGATACATGAAACATTAAACTCAAACTAGAATGAACTTTGAACTGAAATGTTTCATGGTTTCATTGTTTCAATTGACATGGTCTGTATTACAAAATGGATCAAACATGTCATAGTCAGAGACAAAACCTGTCTAAATGTAAAATACTATGCCAAAAAATAATCATTTATTTATTTATTTATTTATTCATAATATTTTCAATATGAACACATAAAGATTCTACAGATTATATGCCGTTTTGAGATATAAGGGATAACTGCGGAAAAATACATGGAAATAAAGAGTAAATTAAGCATGAGATGGAGTGAACAGAACAATATAACTGAACTGTTATAACTGAATCATTATATGAAATACTATATGGATAATGTGCCTGTGTAAATACTGATCATAAAGTAAATAAAGCGTACTGTTCAAGCTAAATATTTGTATCTTTTACATTTATTTTATTTATTCATGTTATTATGAAAACCATAATCTGGCCTCTGGTGCAGGGGCTTCATCAGAAACCAGTACATCTCTAAATCGTTTTATAAACCTCCCTGTGGGCTTCCTGATGTGACCCCTGAATATGGTCCAAAGTTCACAAACATTTCAGAGCAAACGATCTCAGACTTCACCACTCTCCTCAGCCTGAGGGGCTTGAACTGCAGCGTGGCTCCTCCAGAGAGTGGAGGCCCATGTTGTAGAGCAGTGGAGAGGGACAGAGGCCGAGGAGTCTCAGAAGTTCTCAAAAGTTACTGTAGCATCACCTTCGTCTTCATCATTATTCTGCTGTCAGACACAACACACACACACACACTGTGACACACTTTAACTGGCAGCTTTCACATCACTGACACATTCAAAACCAGCAGCTACAAAACAACCTGACGGTCCCTGAACGCACCATCAGTTACTTCTACTTGTAGGAGAATCAGCCCCAAAGGTTCCCAAACTCCCAGATGTTCCTCCAGGCTAAACTCTGATGTAGTCAGTGGAACCTGAAGGCACCATCAGCTGCTGTCTGATGGCATCTTTACCTGACTGTCTGCTGCTCCTGAACGCATCACTGCTCTGTGTCCTAGTGGTTGTAAAGCCTGCACAGACACACACAGTGAGACATGGACAGTGAGCTCCAGGAACATGAACAGCTCCACCAGCAGCTTCTCATCACTCCTTTATTCTCCACTCACAGTGTTGTCCTCCGCTGCTCTCTGCCTCCCTGGAAAATAAAGCACAGAGCAACATTTCAGCTCCAAACATAGCTTTGACTTGGTCCCTGTGAACAAAGGTTGGCCTGAAGTTTCTCACCTGCAGCTCTGAAGAGGAGAACAGTGATCACAGTGATGAGGAGCAGCTCAGCCACACGCATCACCAGCATCACCAAGTCAACAGCAGAACAGCCTGGACCACCTGGAGCAGCTGTGGAGCAGGAGATAACTCCGTCTCTAAACACTGATCTGTCTGCCTCTCTGAACATCTCATCATTTCCCAAACAGCATGAAACACAGACACACTGTGAGTCTGTCAGCAACTAAACGTTCTGCTGCTGCTCGTCTCTGTTGACTCTGAGCTGAGCAGGAACACAGAGAGGAACGTGAAGAGTCACTACCTTCAGGACCAGAGAGGACCCCAGGTGTTTGACTAGCGTCAGGTGCTGTTGTTGTTGGTTTTGTTGTTGTTGCGTCGTCACCTGAGCAGATAAACACAGTTCAGTTTAACACTTGTGTTGTGTTGTGATGTTACAGCCTCAGATGGAGGAAATGAACAAATGTTTCAGTGAATTATTGACGACAGTTTGAGGATCATTTGAGCAGCTCATCATGTTCTCACCTGAGGTTGGAGGCTGGAGGAGAAACTGCTGCACTGTGTCTCCAGCAGAGACTTCACAACTGAGGAGTTTAGACCTCGATGAGTGAATGACATGTGAAGTCCTGAAGATCACTGAGGCAGAGCAGGAAGTGACTGATATCTTTACATCTTCATTATCTTTGTCCAGAGGATTTCCTTTATACAACCACTTCACATTGTATCTTGGGCCACAGTTTTCAGGTGCTGACACAGAGCATCTTAACGTCACCACACCAGAGTCCTCACGTTCTGTCACTGTGAGGATGAAGAGATTGTGTGAGAGAAAACAAGAGTAAAACTGGCTTCATGGCTGTGATCATAATCACTGTAATGTCTCAGTGTTGCTTTAACATGTAAATACTCACTGTCAACAACAGACAGAAGAACCATAGAGTCTGGTTTATGTCTTACTCCTGATATGTACTGTTGACAGTGGTAACGACCAACATCCTGGTCTGAGACGTTCTCTATGACCAGAGAACAGTTTTCTGTGACTCTCAGTCTGCTGTAACCTGGTTTAATCTTCCCCAGTTGAACCAGCTCCTCTGTTGTTGTATTTCCACGGCTAAAGAGCCAGGTCGTGCTCTCACAGTTGTTCTGATCTTTTATCACATTTCCACAAGACAGAAAGGCTTCACCTCCTCTGACAGAGAGGGATTGTTGTGGAGCTGCTGCTGTTGAGAAGATCAGAGATAATGAAGGTGACAAAGCAGCTTTAATGATATGATGGAGTTGTTTCTTTGATGTGTGATGAATCAGTTCTTACCCATCAGCTGAAGCAGCGCCATCAGAAATACAGAGACTTGTGTCCGTCTGAGTTCTTCCATGGTGACTCTGAGTCTCTGTCCTGTTCTGCTTCTCTCACTTTAAAGTACTTAAGATGCTTTATTCTCTTCCTGTGGTTTGTGTGATATGGTGTTATTTTCAACACTTTGTTGAGACACCTCACCACTTCCCCAGGACACTGGGCGACAATATTTCACTAGTGGTGAAACTAAGGGTTGGTCCCCATGATCTGTATTAACATGAATCTGCTTAAGTTTTCTACTATTTTGTTGTTCAGTCCACAGGGAGACGGTGTTTTGGGATCAGATCCAGTATTTATTGAAACCAGGTCCCAGAGCGGGAAACTCTGTAAATGCTGCCCCAGTGTGGACATCCCAGGCAGCTCCTCGGTGAGTCGATGACGTCATGGCCCCGCCCCTCTCGCCGTTACCCAGGCAACCACAGCTGAACGCGACACAGCAACAATGGCGGACCACAGGCTTGCGTTCGAGCTGCTGCAGAAGCTGAGTGATCTTCAGGGACGATAACAGTGAACTGCTTCGTTTCTACTACAGCTCTGGAGATGTTTGACCCTGGCTGGTAGACAACAGCTCCTGCTGCATTCAAGTGGTGCTGGAATGATGGGAAAAACCAGTTTCCAACTGGGAAAATTCACATGAACACCCCCCCCCCCACACACACACAAAAAAAACAACAACACGGCGGCCCGGAGAATATTTTAGTGCACGAGTTGCAACTTGACTTGATGTCACTCACAGAGAAACGGTGAACAAAAGAGAATGTTTGGTAATTGGTCATACACTTGTCCTCATTTCACATATTGCAAATCATTTTTTGCTGACATGTAATGTATAATGAGCTATACCATTAGATCATTGATTAGCAGAAACATGTCAGGTAAAACACTCGTGGTTATAGGGAATGTACAGGTGTAACAACAGATAATCACCAATATAAAGCCATAAAACTGTTTCAGCATTTGTGGATTTTTTTTTCATGATAAAAATACACATTTAAGAAATTAATTCTATTTCATGGCACACCTGATCTGTTTCCTTTGTGTCCTATAAAAAAAAACTGTAAACTGTCATCAACCTGTGACTTATGTGCTCTGTACATAGAAATACCACACACAGGCCTGGTGTATGTACCACAGTGTTTCGAGCCATTTTCAGTGGACGCAGGGACTTATTTTTTCTAGCTTGCTTCCATGAAAGGAGTGTAATGAACATGTATTCTGATTATTTGATACAGAACATTTGTGCAGACTCGTACCAAATACGTAAACTGAAGTAAATTTGTACTTTGAAAAAAGATCTCAGTTTGTGCTTACAAAAGGATGTTTGCAACAGTAAGAGAAAGAAGGAAATGCCGTTTTTATTGAGTTAAAACTTCAATGCACATGAAGCTCAGGGAGTGATGTTGGGAAATTAAGTGAAAAAAAGGATCTAATATCAAGAAATCATGTTTAAAAAGAACTGAGGTCAAAGAAGGTGTGAAATATAATCTAATCTAATACATCAAATTGACAACACTCTCAATCTTTGTTTTGTTCCAAACTTTGAAGGCAATGAAACAATGCAGAAGCTTGGCCAAGGCAACTCCTTACGTAATACCAAAAATGAAGAAGTTACATTACAGATACATGAAACATTAAACTCAAACTAGAATGAACTTTGAACTGAAATGTTTCATGGTGAGAATATTCAGTGGAAATTGACATGATCTGTATTACAAAATGTCTCTGTTAGAGACAAAACCTGTCTAAATGTAAAATACAAAAAAACAATTACTTTAAAGATAAATCAAAACATTATTTGCAATACATGCACATACAGGTTATATAGAATGTACACTGTTTTGAGATATTGGGGATAACTATGTAAATAGAAATAAAGAGTAAATTAAACAAGACATGGAGTAAGTAAGAATGAATAGAATGACATAACTAAACAACTATAATATGAATGAATATATGGACAATAAACCAGTGTAAATACTGATCATAAAGCAAAGAAAGTGTACATTTCACAGTAAATATGTTTATTTATTTATTTGTTAAAACATAATCGGAATGAATGTGAAATGTTTGAGAAAAAATTAAACTTAAAAGAGGGATCTGGCCTCTGGTGCAGGGGCTTCATCAGAAACCAGTACATCTCTAAATCGTTTTATAAACCTCCCTGTGGGCTTCCTGATGTGACCCCTGAGTATGGTCCAAAGTTCACAACACTTCAGAGCAAACGATCTCAGACTTCACCACTCTCCTCAGCCTGAGGGGCTTGAACTGAGCGTGGCTCCTCCAGAGAGTGGAGGCCCATGTTGTAGAGCAGTGGAGAGGGACAGAGGCCGAGGAGTCTCAGAAGTTCTCATAAGTTACTGTAGCATCACCTTCATCTTCATCATTATTCTGCTGTCAGACACAACACACACACACACACTGTGACACACTTTAACTGGCAGCTTTCACATCACTGACACATTCAAAACCAGCAGCTACAAAACATCCTGACGGTCCCTGAACGCACCATCAGTTACTTCTACTTGTAGGAGAATCAGCCCCAAAGGTTCCCAAACTCCCAGATGTTCCTCCAGGCTTAACTCTGATGTAGTCAGTGGAACCTGAAGGCACCATCAGCTGCTGTCTGATGGCATCTTTACCTGACTGTCTGCTGCTCCTGAACGCATCACTGCTCTGTGTCCTAGTGGTTGTAAAGCCTGCACAGACACACACAGTGAGACATGGACAGAGAGCTCCAGGAACATGAACAGCTCCACCAGCAGCTTCTCATCACTCCTTTATTCTCCACTCACAGTGTTGTCCTCCGCTGCTCTCTGCCTCCCTGGAAAATAAAGCACAGAGCAACATTTCAGCTCCAAACGTAGCTTTGACTTGGTCCCTGTGAACAAAGGTTGGCCTGAAGTTTCTCACCTGCAGCTCTGAAGAGGAGAACAGTGATCACAGTGATGAGGAGCAGCTCAGCCACACGCATCACCAGCATCACCAAGTCAACAGCAGAACAGCCTGGATAGTGTGGAGCAGGAGGTAACATGGAAACACCAGAGATCAGGTTTAGATTTGACCTTGTCCCAGACTTGATGATCACTGTTAGTAAATACGTGCAGAACCTTTGACTCATCTGTGCTGTGTCCTAATTAGCAATCATAGCATGCTAGCCCATAGGACTGGTGATTAAACTTCATTACTGCTGAACATTAGCATCTTAGCAACACAGTCAAGTGCTGCTGTTCCTCCTCAGGTGATGGAACAGAGGGACCTCGGACCAGCTGGACGCGCCTCCCCTCAGCCTCCCCTCCCTGCTCTCGAGAGACACAGCTCACTTGTTCTGGTCTGTTCTCTCTCTCTCCCTCGCTCTCTCTCTCTCTCTCCCACTCTCTCTCTCTCTCTCTCTCTCCCACTCTCTCTCTCTCTCTCTGCTCCATGCAACTTTTTTGCTCTCCCATTCAAACTGGGGACAGTTTTGGGGACAGTTGTAACCGGGGACAGGGTGGCCAAATCGGGGACTGTCCCAAGAAATCAGGGACATCTGGTCACCCTACTGATGATCATTATCTTCAGTGATTATCTTATCTTCATTCTCAGTTGTTCGTCTTATTGCTTCTGTGGTTGTTTCCTCACCTGGACAAACAAACAACAGTCCACTGTGGTCAGCCACATTAGTTCAGAGCGATGATAACAACTCATCCTAATCTCACCTGGTTTCTCCTCTGAGGCCTGAGATCTGGGGCCAAACTGCTTCACTTCTCCAGTGAAATGATCGGTGACATGACATTTAAAGGACTCCAGACTCGTTGAATTCCTCCTGAGATCAGAGCTACGATACGTCACAGTCTCTGAGCACCAGGACTGCGAGGTCTTCATGGGTTTGATGACATTGTCCACATCTTCACCATCGTACAGCCACTTCACCGTGTGTCGACACCACAGGTATGCGGACAAAGAGCAAGAGCATTCCAGCACCACCCTGTCGCCCGCCTCCTGTTGAGTCACTGGTCAGGATGGAGGAGTGTTGATGTGAGAGAGAAACAGAGAGAAGTCGATAAATGTTAACATGTTTCAGTCACTGTGTTTATATTACCAGCAAGCTATGTTTATAGCTCTACATGGGTATCATCATAATTCTGTTCTTTTTCCATCAAATTTTTATGGAAACATGTTGATTTGGGTTAGGGTTAGGATTTCTGCCGTCCATGTATATAACAATATTAGTATTATAATATTAGTAAAATGTTATTATTGTCATCAGCATGAGCACAGTCTCTTCTTTCTCTCAGCTTCTCGTTTCTGTGACCGGTTTTCTTGGAGGTATTTTGTTCTGGGATCGAACAAAACTCAGTAATAACAAAACTCACCTCGAACAACAAAGAGAAAGCTGTCGGCCTGATGTTGACCTGGGGATCTGCACCAGTAATGACCCGCATCCTGGAGTGAGACGTTCTTTACGATCAGAGAACAGTTTTCTGTGAGTCTCAGTCTGTCTGCTTCAGCTCTGGATCCTTCAACAATCTCCCCATCATTAATCAGAAGTGCTGACGATCTGTTTCCGGACTCTGTGAAGCCCCAGTTAGTGCGGTTACACGTGTCCTGCTCCGTTTCCACACTGTCACAAGGCAAAGTGACTTCATCTCCATCTCTGATAATAAACTGCTGGTACGATTGTTCAGTCACTGCTGTTGGAAAGAAAATTAGATGAGGTGAGATCCTGACTCCTGTTGGAAGCAGCTAACACTTCTTTAATGTCTCATTTCTAAATTTCAGGAAATTCAACATCAACATAAAATGGAATGAAATGATTAGTCAGATGATGGCAGAGGTATGAGCAAGCACGACTATGCAGCCTTAAACTTCTGTCAGTCAATGGAAAATATTCAACATCTGTGCACCACTGGAAACAAGGAGCCAGAGCCAGATCATCTGAGCTGTAATTGACTTGAGCAAAACTAAAGCAGTTTTTCAAAGATTCTTCTGGCTCAAGCTTGTAATGTACCTGTTTGCAGGGAAAATAATATTAGTCAGACACATTACTAATATACCAGTGAGCTGCGACTGAGTTCAAGTGAGTGAGTTTGCATGACTGAAAAACAACACAGGATGAAGATGAAACCATAGACTTAGAGTGACTTAGAGTGACTTTATTGATCCCTTTGGGATGACTCCCTCAGGGACGCTACATTGCCAGTGGCATAAATATAAGATAAAGAGAGTAAACAATGTAAAAGACAGAAAGAAATAAACAGTATAAACTCTTAATAAACAGTAAAATCGCAATAAATAAATGATTAACTGAATAAAATCTATGCTCTTAATAAGATGATGTAACAGTAAAATTTAACAAGATGAAAGAAATAAACAGTAAACTCTTGGCTAAATATGCAATATAAATGAGCAATAATAGGTTGAGTCAATAATAGATTGACTAAAACAATAGATGGAATAGAGTGAGGAAAGAATGAATGTAGAGCCTGAATCAACCCAAAACAGGAAGTAATTAAAATGTACATTTCAACTGTCTGCAAACGTTAAAATCATCAAGCATGCATACGATGGAGCTAAATGAGAAGGTGTGGAAGATTGCAGCTCTGTTACTCACTCGTCGTCAGGATGTTGCACCGCTCCTGCTTGATCGCGAGGCACACAGACTGCTTCAACCCTTTGGAGATGCTGTGGAGGTCATCGAAGTCCTCCATGGTGAAGACGTGGGTCTCCGCAGGTCTGCTGGCTATGGCCTCCAGCTCCGAGCGCTCACTCGCTTTCACGCCAATTGCAAAGATCTCCACGTTGGAGCTCCTCAGCCTGGTGGCCGCTTCGTGGACGGCATCTTGTGCCTTCCCATCTGTGAGGAGGATGGTGAGGCGTGGGGTGTAGGCGCGTGCTCCATGGCTGGGTTGGAAGACCCTCTCCCTGACGTACACCATGGCTCTGCCGGTGTTGGTGGAGCCTCCTCGGTACGGGAGCGTCCGTATCGCACTGACCACGGCCTCCAGCTCCTGGTGGGTGTTCAGGTGGAACTCGGGGTGCGGGGACCTGCTGAACTGCACCAGGCCGATCCGCACCTTGTTGGGTCCGATGGAGAAGACTTTGACCAGAACTTCCAGGAAAGCTCTGACTTTGGCAAAGTTTGTCAAACCGATGCTGTAGGAGCCGTCGACCAGCAGGACGACGTCAGCCCGAACGTCCTCGCTGAGCGAGCAACCTGGACCAGAAAAACAAACAGATCTATCTGACTGCTCACTACACTTACAGCGCCTTGAAAAAGTATTTGATTCATGTGACAAGTCAATCACTTCAAAATGCAGTTTTTGATTATCAGTAAACACAAAAATTAAGACTGTTGCCTAACTTTTCACTCTGCTTGCTTTGAGGGTACTTGATAAGAGTTATCAGAACCAACTGATATCAAAAGTCACATCAAGATCCACATTGCATGCAATAAAAGGGTCACATGACCAGAAAGGTTCACTCTGTGTTTTGCATGAACGTGATGGGCTCGGTGGGCATTACGCCTCCCAGAAAGTGGTTGAAGTCCACTTTACAGTCCCAAGCACACACGCTGGTCTCTGAGAAGGCGAAGGCTGCCTCTACTTTACTGCTTACAGTCATCATGGCTTTATATTGCAGCTTGAAGCATTGAGCATTGTGATTGCTTCAGTTACACCTGCCACAATCAACATGTTGAATGTCTGACTCTGACCACAAGAGGGAGTCCAGACAGGTTATGAACAAGGGATGACGGATGTCTGTTTTGATGTCATGTGTTTTCTGTATTTCTCAGGGTTTGCTCACAAAAAATTGAGCTTTAACATGAAGAAAAGGTGACATAGAAGCTTTAACGCCTCGACCTGAGTGTGAAAATGAATGGTGCGTTTGGTGTTGTGTATAATAACTCTTCATAATCTCACCTGGTTTCTCCTCTGACGACTGAGATCTGAGGCCAAACAGCTTCACCTCCTCAAGCACATTATCAGAGACGTGACACGTGAACAGGTCCAGACACTTTGAATTCATCCTGAGATCAGAGCTACGATACGTCACAGTCTCTGAGCAGTTAGACTTGGACTCCGAGGTCTGCATGGGTCTGATGACTGAGTCCACATCTTCACCATTGTACAGCCACTTCACTGTGTGCTGACAGTGTGTATATGTCGACACAGAGCAGGACAGCGTCACTCTGTTGTCCTCCTCCTGTTCAGTCACTGGTGAAGGACAGATCAGTTTTTACAGATTTAAAGCAAAGAAGCTCAATTAAGGTGTCAGTAAACATCAAAATGCTTCAGCATATTGTTCTAACAAAACACGTCTTGCTGTGAAATAAATACTCACCACTAACAACAAACAGGAAACTATCAGCAACACTTCTGCACCTGTAAAGACCAGCATCCTGGGGTGAGACGTTCTCTATGGTCAGAGAACAGTTTTCTGTGAGTCTCAGTCTGTCGGCTTCAGCTCTGGATCCAACAACAATCTGTCCATCATCAGTCATATACAGTGGTCTGCTTGGTGGCTGACCACGCTGCCAGTTAGTGCTGTTACATGTGTCCTGCTCAGTTCTCACACTGACACAAGGCAAAGTGGCTTCACCTCCATCTCTGATAGTAAACCTGTTGACTGTTTGTCCAGTCACTGCAGCTGGAGAGAAAACCAGATGAGACATGATCATGGCTCCTGGTAGAAGCAGCTTACACTTCCAAATGTGTCTCATTTTAACATTTAACAAAACTCAAACCACAGACTCATCAGTGTCACTGCTACTAAAGTTCCTGTGTTGACATCATAAATTCAGATGAAGTTTAGTTTCCTACCTGGGAACCAGAGCAGCAGAAGCAGAAATAAAGACAATAGAATCCATCTGAACTCAGCCATGGAGCTTCTCCTTCTCTGTTTCTGTCTCTCCTCTAGAAAAAACAGAGAATGTTTCTGAGCTGGCCACATGAAATACTTAAGTGGCTTGCCCTAATCAGTGATACATCTCTGACATGTCTTTGCTGCAAAAACTCTTATCTCTGAACTCCTTGATTTGAACATCAGGATATTTCTCTATCTGTGAATCTGGTTTATCAGGCCTGACGCTGTCTCTGCCTGAGAGCAAACACCCACAGCACACTTCTTTCCTGGTCATGCTCACGTTCGAATCATATGAACATAAGACCCTTTACATCCATGTCATTATATAATATGTCATGTCATTATAACAGCAGTGGGAACCAAATCAGCAGAATCAGTACATAAATGAAGTGAAGCGCACAGGATGAGTGAGTCAAGTCAAAGTTTATTTTAGCACATTTACAGACAGCAACGTTGAGCAAAACGTTCCTTATCAGAGCTCCTGAACAGCGGAGTGTTTCTCTATCTCTAAATGTGGTTTATCAGGCCTGATGCTGTCTCTGCACAAACACAGACACACTGCTGTCTCTGTGTGAAGGACTAACATAATGCTCTATTTGCAGTTCACTCTTTCTATTACAGTGTGAATGCAACATGGTTTTGTGATTTTCTGAACACTGAATCTTTCATTTCATACTCTTGTGGAGAACAGTTCTTGAGGTATTTCTGATGAAGTCGATACTCCATAGCTTCCATGTTAACAGCAGAGCACTTTAATAAGACAACTTTAATAACAACTTTAATAAGTGTGTGATTGTTCCCTGTGAGTCCAGTCTATTTATCTATTATGACAATGATGAAATCATTACAAGAACCAGTGTAGAATTAAAGAATAAAAATGTTTTTATTTGCAAATGGTTACTGGCTCTATTAGTCATGACAAATACAAAGTCGAAGAATATAAGAGTACAAAGCCCAAAAAGATGCTAAATGGCAATATTACAATGAGTTCTGCACACAGAGGCTTCAAACTGGCCTCAGGCTGCTGCAGCTTCAGTGGAGAGGGACAGAGGCCGAGGAGTCTCAGAAGTTCTCAAAAGTTACTGTAGCATCACCTTCATCTTCATCATTATTCTGCTGTCAGACACAACACACACACACACACACACTGTGACACACTTTAACTGGCAACTTTCACATCACTGACACACATTCAAAACAAGAAACTCCAAAACATCCTGACGGTCCCTGAACGCACCATCAGCTACTTCTACTTGTAGGAGAATCAGCCCCAAAGGTTCCCAAACTCCCAGATGTTCCTCCAGGCTAAACTCTGATGTAGTCAGTGGAACCTGAAGGCACCATCAGCTGCTGTCTGATGGCATCTTTACCTGACTGTCTGCTGCTCCTGAACGCATCACTGCTCTGTGTCCTAGTGGTTGTAAAGCCTGCACAGACACACACAGTGAGACATGGACAGTGAGCTCCAGGAACATGAACAGCTCCACCAGCAGCTTCTCATCACTCCTTTATTCTCCACTCACAGTGTTGTCCTCCGCTGCTCTCTGCCTCCCTGGAAAATAAAGCACAGAGCAACATTTCAGCTCCAAACGTAGCTTTGACTTGGTCCCTGTGAACAAAGGTTGGCCTGAAGTTTCTCACCTGCAGCTCTGAAGAGGAGAACAGTGATCACAGTGATGAGGAGCAGCTCAGCCACACGCATCACCAGCATCACCAAGTCAACAGCAGAACAGCCTGGACCACCTGGAGCAGCTGTGGAGCAGGAGGTAACATGACAACACCAGAGATCAGGTTTAGATTTGACCTTATCCCAGACTTTCACCAATAGTGTTAATAAATAAATGTGACTCACCTGTTCTATGTCTGTTGTTCTAATTAGCAATGTTAGCATGTTAGCTCATAGAGGTGGTGATAAAAAAAATCCTGCTGAACATTAGCACCTTAGCAACAGTGGTGTTGTTCCTAGGTCTATCTATTTATCTATTCTAGAAAAGATGAATTTGAGTCCGTACTCCTTGATGCCTGATGATCAGTGGTTGCAGGCCTTGTTGATTCTTCCGTTGTTCTTGTTGTCTCTGTGGTTGTTTCCTCACCTGAGCAAACAAACAAGAATCCAGAGTGATCAGCCACATTAGTTAACAGTGGGGCAGCACAAGAGGCTTTTTTTATTAGTTTTCTGTGCTGATTCTGGTTCTTTTCAAAATACAAAAAAATCGCTCCCCAATAATCATTTACATGTTCGTTCTTGTTGTGTGTCAATCAGTGGCCCTGTGGCTGGGGAGCGCTGATGTACAGAGGAGGAAGAGTGGATGCATTGATAGGACGATGCTGCTGCTGGATCTGTTAGACCTTTAAAATGCAAACCTATCTGTCTGATTAAACCTGGACTTTAGACGTACATGTAGAAGTCCTGGCAGGGCCCCATGTTTATGGTCCCTCTTTTTAAAAAGGGGGCACAGAGCCTCATTAGTCCTCAATAGTTGAACCTCGGAACCTTGTTAACTTGAGAGAGAGTGTTGACTGATGGAGACTCCTCTCCTACCTGTCCTACCTTTGATGCTGTTGCACAGGTTGAAGATGACATAATTGGCAATGTTCAGCAGACACGTGAAGTCACTGACGAAGTGTGTGTGAATTTCCTTGGGGTCGGAGGCAATGGACCTGAGCTCCATCTCATAGGCGTTCCCCACACCTGAGAGGAAAGTGACAGAAACTGAACCAAGATGTGACGGTGACTAGTTCACATGGAGCCATGTGCACAGTGACACAAACACAGGTCATCAAACCACTGCATCATGCAACTGCCAGTTTTGATGATAGTCTAGATGATAGTCTCCAGACAATGAAATGAATGATCTTATGACGACAACTGTTTTTACATGCAAAGAGCTGAACCCTGGTAAATCAGTGGTCCAGTCACTGATCTCTGAGTGTTGAATGTTATGTTACAAATCTCTATGAACTCAGACCATAGGTAACCATGTGTCTATGTGCTCAGCTGGAAGTCATCTCCTTGCTCAGAGATTTTGAAATAATGTGACAAATCAGTCACCGATAGTGTAGAACTCTATGCTTCTGTTTCTCAGCTTTTCTGGGATGCGGGCCACCTCATGCGGATCAGTGGACTCTCCGTCAGTGATCAGGATGCCGATCTTCAGAGCGTCTTCACGCATACCAACGCTGACATTGAAGTCGTTCCGGAGGACGTGGTTAAGAGCCCGTCCTGCCAGACAAGAACAGAGGTTTGCATTCAGGCACATAAATGCCTGATGTGAGAGAGCTCTTTGCTTATGTGTGTGCCTGCACATGTGTGTGTGTTTTGCAGAGCTCTAATCGAGACACTCTCACGGTGACAGCGGGACGTGTGTTGAAATCACCTGTCATGGTGTCGCCTCCCATTTGACGCAGCTTGGCCACGGCCATCAGCAAAGACTTCGTGGTCATGGAAGTGTTCAGGTTCCACTCGGTCCTCGGTTTGGTGCTGTACTGAGTCAGACCTGGAGGACACGAGAGCATAAAACTCAGCAGCAGCTGCATCAAAAGAGGGATGGCATCAAATGCATGGGTATATTTCAAGTGCTTTCTACTCCCCTGTGCCATATTTTCAAAAGAAAAATGAGAGAAATTAGAAAAAGAATAAATGAGAAAACATGTATGGGGACCAAATGAAAGGGATGGCTAAAGATGTTATATATACATAGCGTCAATACATTTGACTGAGTAGACATGATGTGTTACCGATCTGGACTCGATTGACCCCGATGTCGAACGCGCTGATAATGCGAGCGATGAACCTGCGGATGATGTCGAAGCCGGTCTGACTGATGCTAGTGGAGCCGTCGACCAGCAGCACCATGTCGGCCATCGCTCTGCTCCGACACCTGAAGGCTGCAGAGACAGCAGGCATAGAGGAAACCATCCCTCTGTCGCAGGTCTGCATCGCTGGCTGTCAGATCAGATTAGTCTGGTTTCTGTGGTTGGTAACTAGGGACGTGGTTGTGATGACCACCATCCTGAATGTGGCAGGAATCATCTCTAAAAGAATCTGTAACAATATGCATGTTGTTGAAAGGGAAAAAAATCATTAAGGAGTCCATACTTGTTGGTGCTTGATGATCAGTGTCCCCCTCGTCACTTGTTGTGTTGTCAGCTGCTTCTGTGGTTGTAGACAAACAAACAAGGAATCATTGTGGTCAGACAGGTTATTTTGCAGGGTGTATGAAACCACATCATAGAGTCACCTGGTTTCTCCTCTGAGGACTGAGACGTGAACAACAGCCTGATATCAGAGCTACGATACGTCACAGTCTCTGGGACAGAGTCTCAGTCTGTCTGCCTCAGCTCTGGATCCTTCAACAATCTGTCCATCATTAACCAGAATCACAGATCGATCTGTCTCTGACTCTATGAGGATCCAGTCAGCGCTGCCTCGTGTGTCCCGCTGAGTTCTCACACTGTCACCAGACAAAGTGACTTCACCTCCACCTCTGATAGTAAACCTGTTGTATGTTAGTCCAGTCACTGTCAGAGAAGATGAGATATGATCATGGCTCCTGTTAGAAGCATCTCACACCTACAAATGTGTCTTGACTCCAAATTTCATGATAAAATCAATGTTGAACCATGTTGTTGAACCATCAGTGTCACTGCTACTAAAGTTCCTGTGTTGACATCATAAATTCAGATGAAGTTTAGTTTCCTACCTGGGAACCAGAGCTGCAGAAGCAGAAATAAAGACATTAGAATCCATCTGAACTCAGCCATGGAGCTTCTCCGTCTCTGTTTCTGTCTCTTCTCAGGACAAACTAACAACTGGGCGAAATAGATAAAACACCTATTTCCTTTCATCATACATTCACCTCTTCCTCATTGGGATCTGTGCATCTTTCTTTATCTCTGACCGTGGTTTTTGGGCCGGATGCTGTCTCTACACGTTTCTGACTGCTGTAGAGGACGTTCTGACTGCTGTAGAGGACAAGTTTTGTTTTATTGAGGTGTTTACAGTCATGTCTTTATATAAAGACGTGGGGACAAAATTGTTCTGTCTGTGAATGTTTCAGGGGCTTAAATTGTGATTAAATTTACATGTTTATGAAGTAGATACATTTCAGATAAAACCTATGTTTGACAGATTCCATGTTAACATCATACAAGGAGTATAAACACTGTCGCTGTGAGGCGACTTTATTAAGTTTGTGTTTGTGTCCTGAGGAAACAAAGGAAAGTCCAGCCCTGTTCTTTAGTGTTTTTGCTCCTGGCAGATTATTATGATTCTAGGTCGTGTGTGTTGTGAGTTTCCGTCCTCCCAGCTGTGTGTGGGTGTTTCTATGCGGATGTATATCAAAGACTGGGTGTTTGGGTGTCTGGGTGGGCCTTCAAAAGTTCCAGTCCCAATTTTAGCGTCTCTCTTTTCTTCTCCCATTCCAAAGACATCCAGTGTCCTGTGATATGTGTGTGGCCTTTAGTCAACACACAGATCCAGTGTTAGGCGTGGTATATGTTAGAATAGCACACATGGTGGCCAGTATGAAGGAGAAGATCTTTCTGTTTTCACCCTTTTTTTATCTTGTTTGTGGTTTAAGAGTTCTTTATGCTGTTTATGTAATTAGTTAAGATTAGCTTCCAACTGTGACATTTCTGTTTCTAATTCTGTGCCACTGGAGTTCTCTGAGGAGAGGGAGGAGTGGGAGCCACTACATGTTATGCTTGGATAACCTCTAAGTCTGGGACGTAACGTGACGGTGATGATGTTGATGAAGAAGGAATTACAACAAACAGTGCAGAATTACAGGATAAGTTGTTTTTTCTTGGCAGATTATGTGTTTAATAAAGACAGAATTGTCACTGGCTCTATTAGAACCATTCATCCATTCCAGACAAGCTGTAATACAACAAATATGAGAACAAAGCCGATATTAAATGGCAAGATAACAATGAATTCTGCACACAGAGGCCTCAAGCACAGCTGTGGAGCAGCAGAGATGAGGTTTAGATTCTAACTTGTCCCAGACTTTAAGTGTGAATAAATACATTCAGAACAAATCTCTTGCAAAAATTCTACATGTTTTCTCAGGGTTTTTATGCAGCTACCATGGTTTTATTATGGCACCTCCTACTGTATGTAAATCTTAGCGTGAAAATATGAAATATGAATGTTTGTAAAACAACGGCTGAAATGTTGAATAGCGACCAAGGGGCAGAGGGCCATCTAGTGGTGAAGTTTCAGATTGCAACCAGCTGGACGCCCCTCACCTCAGCCTCTGAGACACAGATCTACAGAGCTACTGTATGCTTCGTCTCCTCTGGTTTACTCTGGAAACGTGGAGCTGCTGGTTCTAAACCTGTCCTGATCTCTGTGGAGGTGAAGTCCCTTTATGCTCTGTTCACAGTCATTGCTTTATATCATAGCTTGAATACAACATAGTTGACTTTTGCTGTGCACTGTGCAATGCTTCAAAAATCTGCTACAATTTGCATGGTATATTCAACGGTCATTAGAAAAACTGTTGAAAGAGAATAAATTAGGCGTCCATACTTTTTGGCACTTCTGTGATTGCAGAGTTTGTCGATTCATTTGTCCGTTTTATCTTCATTCTCAGTTGTTTGTCTTATTGCTTCTGTGGTTGTTTCCTCATCTGGAACAACAAACAACAATCCACTGTGATCAGCCACATTATGATAACAACTCATCCTAATCTCACCTGGTGTCTCCTCTGAGGACTGAGATCTGGGGCCAAACAGCTTCTCTTGTTTTATGATGTTATCAGTCACTTTACATCTAAACAACTCCAAATACTTTGAATTCATCTTGAGATCAGAGCTACAATACATCACAGCGTGTGAGCACTCAGACTGTGGGGTCTCCAGGGGTTTGAGGACTCTGTCCACATCTTCACCATCATACAGCCACTTCACTGTGTGCTCACATCACCATTTTGTTGACGAAAAGTATGACAGCGTCACATTACTGTCCTCCTCCTGGTCAGTCACTGGTGAGGATGGATGGAGAGTTTGTGAGAGAGAAACAGAGAGAACTTCATTAAAGTGTCAATAAATGTTAAAATGTTTCAGTGTATTGTTCTAACAAGACAGTTTGGACTAAGTTGGAGTGTAAATACTCACCACCAACAACAGACAGAAAGCTTACACTATGATGTCTCGGACTCTGGCACCAGTAACGACCAGCATCCTGGAGTGAGACGTTCTTTATGAGCAGAGAGCAGTTTTCTGTGAATTCTAGTCTGTCTTCTTTCAGTCTGAATCCTTAAGTGTTCTGTCCATAATATATGAGATACACCGGTGTTTGTCCTGACTGTTTTAAGTTCCAGGCTGAGCTGTTACATCTGGCCTGAGCATCACTGTCACAAGGCAAAGTGACTTCATCTCCATCTCTGACATTGAAACGATAGAGTGTTTGTCCAGTCACTGCTGTTGGGGAGAAAAAAAGATGTGATTCAATCATGGCTCTGGTTAGAAGCAGCTTACACTTCCAAATGTCTCTCATTTATTAATTCCATGAAACCTAATCGGTTAAACATACCACAGACTCAAACTCAAATACATTTTTTTGTTTTGTTTTTTCCTGGAAAGTAGAGCAGCAGAAGCAGAAATAAAGACATTAGAATCCATCTGAATTCAGCCATCGAGCTTCTCCGTCTGTTTTCTGTCTGTCCTCAGGACAAACTAATGTCTCTCAACTGGGCAAGCTAATAAAACACACATTTTCTGTAATCAGTGATACATCTCTTCCTCAACAGGACTTTATCACCCTTGGATGTTGTGCAATGTTGCAACAACTTATCTCTGAAGTCCTTAATTTGAATATTTGCATGTTTCTCTATCTTTGAGTGTGGTTTCTGGGACATGACGCTATCTCGGCATGAAAACAAACACCCACAACACACTTCTGTACGGATCTCTGAAAGAAAGAATGTAATGTTATTTTTGCAGTCATGTCCAATGGTTGTGCCATTTTCTGAGTTCTGCGGATGCTTCAGGGGCTTAACATTGTGCTTTAACTTGTATTATTATTTGGAGAAAATGCACTGGAAAAGGTCTTGAGGCATTTCTGATTACACCAATGCTCCATGGCTTCCGCGCTAACACCAGATAAAAAGAAAACTAGAAAATTCCACCCAAGGAAACCTCATGTGACGCAGCGCTATGCTGGAAGGCTACATTGGCGAAAAAGAAAAAACTGAAAAATGTCTTCTATTACTGCTTTTACTACTGATTCTACTAGTTTTACTTCACTTGCAGTATGGCTACTCTGATCAAGGTTGTCATGGTGATGGCGGCGATGCAATTATGCTATGCTATCGTTGAGCAGGAAATGATCAAAAACTAAAACATTCTCTATAAAAACTGAACACCTCATCCACAGAATGGACTTGTGTCTGCAATTTAAAGGCTGATTAACGACTCTAGGTGAAAGTGGGTCTGAGTTGTAGACGTTAGAAAAAGTCCAACGGCTTGTCAGTTCAGCAGACAGGCAGCGCTGCAGGTGCCGTGTCAGTTGGACTGAACCATTGTGAGTCATGAGAGGGGGGGGACCCTGATCTTAGAAATACTGAAACACGTTAGTGTGCTTCCATAAAACTACAGGATTGAGGTAAATTCATTTATTAAAAATTTGAAAGGGTATGTGCTTACACTTATATGAACATTGTGGGGAACAACCACAGTCTTCCAGACTGTTTATATGGTTTATATGGAACAGTCCCATAGCAGTCCCTGTGCAATCAGGATCATTGAACAAATCAATGATCAAAGACAGTTTGAACAGTTTTTACACCTTGACTAATTAATTTCTCATTGGACTTCTTTTTTTTTTGCGAATGATGTCTCAAAAAAGTATCATCCTGGCGAGACTCTGAATAGATGATGAACGAATGACAAGTGTTGGGTTACAGGGTGAGCAGATGTTTATTTGCAGATTCTGTGGTTTTAAAGAGGAAACTCACTGGATTGATGGGCTCTATACACAACAGATGACGTGTTTCCATTGAAATTTGGTGATGATTGCATTCATCCTGCGCCTGCAGAGCACCGTTAGCTTTGATCGCTAGTCGCCGTAGCAACTCCACCTAGCCACAAATAAACTCTGTGCATTAGGTTTACTTGTCTCACTCTACTATGACAGAACTACTTTGCTACTTTGCTAAACTGCTTTCTAGCGTGTTGAATGGGACCTGAAGTCTGACCAGAAATGTCCACCCAGCCCTGTGTCAGACACAAAAGTAATGTGTGCATAGAGCCTATTAGGACAGATCATCCTTTCCAAACACAATGTCAGACAACATATACAAGAACAAAGCCAACAACAATGTAAATGGCGACATTACAGTGAGTTCATCTGCACACAGACATGAAACTGGCCTCAGGCTGTTGTAGCATCATTGGCGCCTAACAAATCTCTGAATCATCTGTAGGTGCTTCATCTGGAAGACGATTTAAGGATGTGAAGTCTCTGGAAGCCGGTGATCAGTGGGGATTGTCAGAGGCCGAGGAGGCTTAGAAGTTCTCATAATTCACTGTCTCATCACCTTTATCTTCATTATTCTCCTGTAAACCACAGCACAAACTGTCACTGACACACTTACACTTCTCTTGCTCCTCCTCCTCAAACCTAGAAGGTCAGAAAACCTCAGACAGAACCGCTAAGGGAACAGCTAAGGCCTTTAGAATATGTTAAAAGGACGTTGTTTCTCTCATTTCTGTTATTTTCTAGCAGTTCTATTTGTGCCTTCAGTGGTAGGAGTAGCTGGCTCTTCTCTCTCTTCTCAATTACTTTAAATAAAATTGAAATTGAGGTTTAACTGGCAGCTTTCACTTCACTGACACACATTCAAAACCAGCAGCTACAAAACAACCTGACGGTCCCTGAACGCACCATCAGTTACTTTTGCTTGTCGGAGAATCAGCCCCAAAGGTTCCCAAACTCCCAGATGTTCCTCCAGGCTAAACTCTGATGTAGTCAGTGGAACCTGAAGGCACCATCAGCTGCTGTCTGATGGCATCTTTACCTGACTGTCTGCTGCTCCTGAACGCATCACTGCTCTGTGTCCTAGTGGTTGTAAAGCCTGCACAGACACACACAGTGAGACATGGACAGTCAGCTCCAGGAACATGAACAGCTCCACCAGCAGCTTCTCATCACTCCTTTATTCTCCACTCACAGTGTTGTCCTCCGCTGCTCTCTGCCTCCCTGGGAAATAAAGCACAGAGCAACATTTCAGCTCCAAACGTAGCTTTGACTTGGTCCCTGTGAACAAAGGTTGGCCTGAAGTTTCTCACCTGCAGCTCTGAAGAGGAGAACAGTGATCACAGTGATGAGGAGCAGCTCAGCCACACGCATCACTAGCATCACCAAGTCAACAGCAGAACAGCCTGGACCACCTGGAGCAGCTGTGGAGCAGGAGATAACGTGACAACACCAGAGATCAGGTTTTTCAACTTAGGTGTAAAATCTGTCACTGCAGCAGCAACTAAACTAACATTTTTCTGATGTGTTAAAAATGTAAGAGCACATGAACGACATTCACATCTCTGGTTGTCTTTGTTTGGCTGTACGGACGCTTTGTTCCTCACCTGTGCCTGTGGTTGTTGTTGTTGTTGTTTTTGTTGTGGTTGTCTCTTCCACTGACGCAGCAACACATTAAAAAACCAATGAGTTGTAAAATGAGAACGACTGATGTAATGTTTGTCAATGGTGTAATGTTTGTTGCATCAGGATGAGGTAGGATTGTATCAAGTCATCCTAATCTCACCTGGTTTCTCCCCTGAGGACTGAGATCTGAGGCCAAACAGCTTCTCTTCTCCAGTGTCACGATGCGTCACTCTACATGTGAACAACTCCAGACTCGTTGAATTCAGATCAGAGCTACGATACATCACAGTCTCTGAGCACTCAGACTGTGAGGTCTCCAGGGGTTTGAGGACTGTGTCCACATCTTCACCACCATACAACCACTTCACTGTGTGCTGACACCAGATAAACAGTGTCACAGAGCAGGACAGCGTCAGCCTATCGCCCTCCTCCTGTTCAGCCACTGGTGAGAGGAGCAACATACCAGAGCTTCATTAAGGTGCTCTACAAACGGATTCATTTCTGTTCAAGGCATGCCCCCCCCCCCCCCCCCCCCCCCCGCCAAAAACTGCAATTTTGTCATAACCTCCAATTATCAGATTGACAAAACCAAACTGGCCATATTACTATTGTCCTAAAACAACAGTTTGGACTGTAAACGCTGTGATGTAATCACTCACCTCCAACAACAAACAGATCAATATTAACAAGAGAACTTCCTGGAGTTTTGCACCGGTAAATACCGCCATCCTGGAGTGAGACGTTCTTTACGACCAGAGAACAGTTTTCTGTGAGTTTCAGTCTGTCTGCTTCAAATCCGGACCCTTCAACAATCTTGCCATGACTAACCAGAAGAGATGCTCGTTTTGATCCTTTGGGACTGAAGTACCAGCTAATGGTACGACATGCGTCCTGCTCAGTTCCCACACTGCTACAAGTCAAGGTGGCTTCAGCTCCGTGTCTGACAGTCGATCGGAGTCCAGTCACTGCTGCTGGGACAGAGACCTGAGCTGTGATCATTGGTCCAACTCTGAACAATGAATGAGACAGAAATCTGCTCCGACTCCACTCGTCTTTCTCTCCACGTGTCCTTACCTGGAAGGTGAAGCAGCAGTGCCAGGAACAAAGACATTCTGATCCAGGGGAACTCAACCATCCTGCCTGAGTCTTCTCCTCCTAACATCGCTCTGTGAGCCGCTCTGTGTCAATCAAAGACAGGGAGAAATTGCATTGGTTTTCCTCAGCGCCCTTTTGCTTCCTGATTGTTGCAAGGCTGTTATTTGTAAACTGGTGGATTTGTGAAAGCAGATACTCTTCTGACGATGTTTTTCGTTCCATTTAACTTCAGTCGGTGATGTGCTGTGTGTTATGTGAAGAAATGAGGAAATGGCATCATCCTTCCGCAGGGCTCTGTCACTTCCTGATTGTTGCAGACAACTTGTGAAGTTTCTTAAGACATGGGGACTTTGTGAAGACGGGTGTCCATCCTTACAGTTTCACAGCAGGTTAGGCTCTTCGATCATTAATCAATCGGCAACGACAACAGCAAGGAGAAACTGGCAGGGTCAAAGGTCACCGATCACAACTTCCCTTACGGAGCAGTTTGTTTCACAGAAGGATTTTAAAGAAAACCCATGTCAAAAGTTAAAGAATTAACTCCTGGTGCTGGAGCTGAGCAGTTGGAGGGCAGGGTCGGACCTGAATGCAACAAACAATAAACGGAATAAATGTGAAATGAACAGAAACATAAAGAGGCAGTTTTGGACAGAGAGGCAGGTCAGGTTTCCAGGGAAGTCCGAGACAGGCTTTGTGATGGACGGGCAGGTATCGTGTGTACTCAATCTGCCTTTGGACAAGTCTCAGCTGTCAAGATAGTCCCCCTTTAAAGCTGTGATGAACTGTTGTGACCTCATCAAAAGTGTCACAAATGCTGGACACACACACACACACACACACACACACACACACACACGCACGCAAAAAAAACCTGAGCCAGAAGTGAAGGAAATAGGTCTGCATGACGAGTTAACGGGAACATGACCGGGGTGAACCAGTGAGCGATCAGCATGTGAACACGTAGCATCCAGATCGAACAGATTAGACTCAGTGACAACAGTGACTGTCATTGTGATGGTGCTTCCTCTGTGTGTGTGTGTGTGTGTGTGTGTGTTGCACACTGAACTCATAAATGTATTTCCAGGTGTGCAGAGGTTTTATGAACTCTTTTTAATCTGAGGGAACAGAGATACAGTCATAGAGCGTCCTACTGCAGGCTGCCCAGTCACTGGGTGAGCTTTAATCCATTTAACCATACAATTAAACATCAAATATTAGCATTGTGCCTGTACAGAATCAGTTTAGTAACACACTCAATAATATGTTGTTATGCAACATGATAGTCTTCTGAGGGACCAAACGATGGCACAAAACAAGATCTACAGTAATGAAGAGTCTGTCCTGGTACCTCAGGAAAGAAAGAAAAAAAGACTTGAACATGTGGCTTTGATGATGAAGAAGAAATAGAGTAAGCTGCTTAGCTGGTTGCTATTTACAGGTTCAGTGGTAAATAAAGAGGAAGCTGTCACTGGCTCTCTCAGGACAGATCATCCATTCCATTCCAAACACTTCAGAGCAAACGATCTCAGACTTCACCACTCTCCTCAGCCTGAGGGGCTTGAACTGAGCGTGGCTCCTCCAGAGAGTGGAGGCCCATGTTGTAGAGCAGTGGAGAGGGACAGAGGCCGAGGAGTCTCAGAAGTTCTCATAAGATACTGTAGCATCACCTTCAGGTTTGTTATTATTCTGCTGTGAAATACAATACAAACACGCACACACTGCGACACACTTTAACTGGCAGCTTTCACATCACTGACACACATTCAAAACAAGCAGCTACAAAACAACCTGACGGTCCCTGAACGCACCATCAGTTACTTCTACTTGTAGGAGAATCAGCCCCAAAGGTTCCCAAACTCCCAGATGTTCCTCCAGGCTAAACTCTGATGTAGTCAGTGGAACCTGAAGGCACCATCAGCTGCTGTCTGATGGCATCTTTACCTGACTGTCTGCTGCTCCTGAACGCATCACTGCTCTGTGTCCTAGTGGTTGTAAAGCCTGCACAGACACACACAGTGAGACATGGACAGTGAGCTCCAGGAACATGAACAGCTCCACCAGCAGCTTCTCATCACTCCTTTATTCTCCACTCACAGTGTTGTCCTCCGCTGCTCTCTGCCTCCCTGGAAAATAAAGCACAGAGCAACATTTCAGCTCCAAACGTAGCTTTGACTTGGTCCCTGTGAACAAAGGTTGGCCTGAAGTTTCTCACCTGCAGCTCTGAAGAGGAGAACAGTGATCACAGTGATGAGGAGCAGCTCAGCCACACGCATCACCAGCATCACCAAGTCAACAGCAGAACAGCCTGGACCACCTGGAGCAGCTGTGGAGCAGCAGGTAACATGGAAACGTGAGAGGTGAGGTTCAGATGTGAAATGGTCCCAGTGCTCTTCGACTTTGGTGTTGAGAAACGGCCCCAGACTCTGGTCAACAGTGACTCATCTGCAGTGTATTTGATGCAAATTAGCCATATTAGCATGTTAGCACACGGTTGAGATGTTTTGCACACCGTGAATGCTTTAGAAATGTTTAAAGCGATTATTTGAGAAATTGTTAAAATGAAAAAAAATGAAGTATGAGTCACTACTTCCTTATGACAACAAAACCTCTGACCTCTCCAGAGATCAGAGGTCTCATTGCTTTGTTTATAGTCGTGGCGTTAAAATGACTTGACCGTGTTGTATTGTGAGCACTGTACAAATTTATATATATGTTAAAGCACTTCTATGTTTTAGAAGTGTAAAAGGCTATTAATATATTTTCCATCTGTTTAGTTATTTCTACCTTTATGTACTCATTAATTTTGGTATTTCTAAAATAAGTAATTAGATTTTCTATATATTCCTACATTTATTGCTGATACATTTCTACATTTATTTACTTGATTGTGATTTATGAAAAAAAACTTTTTTTTTTGTTTTTCAGTCTCACTCCAACTAAGAGAGGGCAACACCTCTGACTTGAAACAGTGAATTGACGTGAAATGATCAACGATTGTATACATGACTGTGTGTGTGTGTGTGTGTGTGTGTGTGTGTGTGTGTGTGTGTGATGAACCTTTGTTCCTCACCTGCGGTGATGGTTGTTGTTGTTTTTGTCTTTGTTGTGGTTGTCTCTTCCCCTAAACCAGCAACAAAACAACAAACCAGCGAGTTGTACAATAGGAACGACTGATGCAATGTTTGACTGTGTAATGTTTGTTGCATCAGCACGAGGTAGGATTGTAACAAGTCATCCTAATCTCACCTGGTTTCTCCTCTGAGGACTGAGATCTGAGGCCAAACAGCTTCACTTTTCTAGTGTGACGATCAGTCACATTACATGAGAACAACTCCAGACTCACTGAATTAATCCTGAGATCAGAGCTACGATACGTCACAGTCTCTGAGCAATTAGACTGTGAGGACTTCAGGGGTTTGAGGACTGTGTCCACCTCTTCACCAGCATACAGCCACTTCACTGTGTGCTCACACTGATCATATGTCGACACAGAGCAGGACAGCGTCAGCCTGTCGCCCTCCTCCTGTTCAGCCACTGGTGAGAGGAGCAACATACCAGAGCTTCATTAAGGTGCTCTACAAACAGGATCAGCTACTAGATGAAATGTGTTTCATCATCAACAGGGAGTTACTAGAGATTAGTTACAGAATCAACAGGGTCTGCTCTAACACACACACACACACACACACACACACACACACACACACACACACACACACACACACACTCACACACACACACACACACAATGAGAAAGTTTTTTTCAGTTACTGTGTTTTCTTTGACATCCTTTGTGCCACTTTCCATTTCTGAACACACTGAGTGTTTGTATAAATATACATTTGAAATATTTTTGAAAAATAGATACAAATTGGTGTCAGACTGGAAACGTGCCGGACCATGTCGCTATTGTCCTAAAACGACAGATTAGACTGTAAACGCTGTGATGTAATCACTCACCTCCAACAACAAACAGATCAATATTAACAAGAGAACTTCCTGGAGTTTCGCACTGGTAAATACCGCCATCCTGGAGTGAGACGTTCTTTACGACCAGAGAACAGTTTTCTGTGAGTCTCAGCCTGCGCGGGTCAGCTCTGGACCCAAACTGTCCATCATTGATCAGAAGAAATGCTAGTTTTGATCCACTGGGATAGAAGAACCAGTTAGTGGTACGACATGCGTCCTGCTCAGTTCCCACACTGCTACAAGTCAAGGTGGCTTCAGCTCCATGTCTGACAGTCGATCGGAGTCCAGTCACTGCTGCTGGGACAGAGACCTGAGCTGTGATCATTGGTCCAACTCTGAACAATGAATGAGACAGAAATCTGCTCCGACTCCACTCGTCTTTCTCTCCACGTGTCCTTACCTGGAAGGTGAAGCAGCAGTGCCAGGAACAAAGACATTCTGATCCAGGGGAACTCAACCATCCTGCCTGAGTCTTCTCCTCCTAATATCGCTCTCTGAGCCGCTCTGTGTCAAACCAAAAAGCATCCTTAACTTCCTGATTGCTGCAAAATTGTTCTTATGGAAACATGGTGAATTTGTGAAGACAGACGTTCCTGTTTTTTGACATTTAGCCAACAGTGTCGTCACCCTCTCAGCTTTACAACAGACGGGACTCTTACATCATCTGGTTTTACGGGCATTGTGCTGGGAGCTCGTCCTTTCCTTTTCTCCTCTTAAAAAAACATTCTTGCCTGTCTATCTTCCTGTCTCTCAGCCCAACTATGGCCTCTTGTTGCACTGTAAGCACTAATACTGTCCCTCAGTTATAAGCCACTTTGGATAAAAGTGTCAAAAAGCCAAAGTTCCAAATGTAACATAATCTTACACATTATCACTGAAACAGCTGGCATTCTGGTATTCCACTCCAGCCCTGCTCTGGACGCTCGTTTTAGTGCCTTTCCCTTTAAATGCTAATGAGCTCGCATTGCCCCGCCCACCTCTTAAAGCTGTTTTGTTCCTTGATTTTCCTTCACAGATTTTGTTATTGCAGATAGAGATATTGACTATGGCTGGACCACGGTTCAGATGATGCAGCTGCAGAGTCTGATCTCAGTGATCTTTGTTCAGGTTTTACAGTCGTAACGTTGAAACTGAAGGAACATCTTACTAGCTGTTGCTGCCACCGACGTGCACTACAAAGCCTTTGGAGTCATTGCTTTGCTTGTGTTATTTTTCCAGCCTCTGACCTAAAACACAACATTCACAATAATTTACACATTTTAAGGTAAATTGGACACAGAAGGACAGACACACCACATTAAAGGGAGTAACCAATGTTTTAATAGGACTTTTAGTTTACGGCGCCCTCTTCAATCGTCACACCTCTGGCATTTCACGTTGTCGTGTTCAACATCGCACAACAACAAAACGCACGGCAGGTGAACAATTAGACAAGGTGCCGCAGTTATGAAACATTTCATAAAACAAATGAGTTCCTTTGAACTGAACTGGGGCATGAACACGCGTCACTGAATACGTTCTGAGAACTGGAATGATGATTTGACAACACTGCAATGCGTTGGGTCATTTTCGCCTCGGCAGCACAGCTTCCACTGATGTGACGTCCCAGGTGAGCCGGCAGGTGCGTCTGAGCCGACAACGACGAGCTGCTGGCTCAGAGAAGCCAGAGGGACCAGACATGACGCTGCAAGCCACATCACAAAGCTCGTCTTTGAGAAAAACAAACAAAAGCAGAAAAGGCTTTCATCCATACAGAGTTCTACGTTAATAAATGGAGTTGGACGTACGTTGTCTCCACTCTTCAGTGTAACCACCAACAGGTGAGTCAGCTCAGAAATACAAAACGAATGCCCCTCAGTGCTGCTCGTCCTGTTCTCTGTTTGATAGCTGGCAACCAAAGATTCCTCTCTTCACGGATCGAGTCGGCTTTTTATCTATGTATAAAACAATGAAAAAGACTTTAAAATACCTGCTACAGGTGGCAGACCGTCACGTCCGAACCGCTTCAACATCATAATGGCATAAAAAGAGACGGAAGCAGCACATCCTCACTCTAAAACGCTGGACACGTGCAAATGTTTGGCAGCAGAGACACTGATGCCTGGAGACGACTAGCAGCTGCTTCACAGCAGGCTCAGAGGACACAGCAGAGACAGGGTCCAAGACGGCGTCCCTCGTCTCCGGGCAGGGACGAGTGCTGCAGCAGCTGCCCACGACTCTTCTTCCTTCCTCACCTCCTCTTCTTCACCTCCCTGATTCCAGGCTCCCAGGAGCTCCTCCCCGGGGAGGAGTCGGCTGGTGGATTCTTCAGAGTGTCTGGTCCAGCTCTGGGAGCCGATTCCTGATGTAAGTGGTCAGTGCAAACCAGTTAAAAAAGAAAGAAAAAGAGGAGAGTCTGTCCTGTCCCGCGCCTCACCCTGAAGGAGCCGGGACAAAGTGCCTCAGTTTGCAGGGAATTTTTTTTCTCAAAATTGTTTTCTTTGATTTTCTTGGAAAAGAAAAAAAAACCTCAGTAACAAAAGTAGAATCTCAGTTTAAAATAACTAAAGATATACACAAATATATGCTCACGATATATTCTGTACACACACAAAAGCTCTGAGGAGAGGAGCTGCCTCGTCAAGTGTCCACACACACACACACGCACACATACACACACACACACACACACGCACGCACGCACGCACACACACACACGCATGCATGCACGCACGCCGAGTGACGTCTTCACTTTAAACCATGTAAACAGGAGACGCCACCGACACCTTCCCTCCGTCCACTGAGGACAGGACACACTCTGGACGGACACAGGACAGCTCTGGTGGGACGTCCAGCCACGTCTCTGAGAAGCTGCACTACAGCTACCAGCTCCTGACGGTGTGTTGCAGTGTGTTAAAGGCCAAACTTGAAATCTTGAACTCGGTGCCAATTCTCCTGATGTCTGCGTCCCCCGGGCCCCCGGGGGCCCCCGGCCTGTCCGGCGGTCAGGACGCGTCCTGGACCTTCAGCAGAGACTTGAGGTGGACAGTCATCTGCTCGCGGCTGTGGCTGCTGGGCCGCGGCCCGTCCTCGCCCACCCAGTGACTGGGCGGCTTGGGCAGGACGCTGGGCGAGGGCGGCTCGCTGAACTTGGGGCCGGCGTACACCTTGTCGCCATCTTTGAGGTACTCGGGGGGCGTGGCTTCAGGGGGCGGGGCTTCGGCCGGCGCTGCGTTCAGGACCTTCACATTGGCGTGGAGGGGTTTCTTCTGCTCTCGGAGCGGAGACGGGCGGGGGCCGCCGGGCTTCCCCGGGACGATGGTGTCCAGCCTCTTTGCAGAGGCGGGGGCGTGGCCTCGGGCGGGGGCGTGGCCTCGGGCGGGGGCGTGGCCTCGGGCGGGGGCGCCGTGCGAGGCCTGGCTGCGGGACGGCTGCACCCCCGGCTGGGCGACCCCTCGCTCCAGTCGCCCACCTTTGGATTTCAGCAGCTACAGAAACAGAGACAAACAGACTCAGACCATCTGTCTCATTGAGATTACTGACTGCTCACATACTGTTGATGTGAGCAGTCTCATATAAAACATATGTAAACAGGTCTGTTTAAAGGACCTGCAAAGGTTGAATGGATGCTTATATTGCAGCTGTGGAACACTGACCCAGCGTAGTCTACAGCTCTACGTTATACTAGTTTGAGGTAGATCTGGCTCCTTTCAGGCTTACCTGGCAACCACATGTAGGCTTTACTGTGATTGCATGACTTTATATAACTTAATGTGACTTCACCCGACCTTGCTTTATTTGACCTCACATAACTTAACATTAGTTATCATGACTTTTGTCATTAGAGCTTCGTAGCTCTGACTTGCATAAACATCCAGCTTCATTTGTCGGAGCTGGAATCAGAGGCTGAGGATTGAGGAGCAAAGACACAAATTCTTCTCTTAAAAATAAATGGAATGTGGTGCTGAAAGTGTGTAGCGTCGATGAATCTTTCCAACACATGATGTCTGTCATACACTGTGTCACAACTGCAGATTCCCAAACAACATAAAATACTAAGACAATAAGTTCCTCGTAGTGTAACTTCATGGGTCTGGTCCTCGTCTGCTCCCCGGTCACTACAGACTGTGGGAGCGTGAAACGTGACTCAACGTGATGCAGAGTTGCATCAGCTGTTTACACACCAGCCTTTCTGCAAAAAGAGGAAGTGTGCATCTTCCTCTCATCACAAAATGGTTTGTCAGCTGCGCCGCCTCAGACTGCCTCAGGTAGGTCGTCTGATGGTGGTAAACCCTGGCTGGAGCTTACAACCCTCACTTTCAGCTTCACTGGTGAGATGTTTGGTCTAAATGTTACAAAAAAATTTCACACAAATTTCACATATGTCCAGGTTGCTACCAGTCATCTATCCATTCACCATCCTATCATAAGTCCCAACAACTAATCAACTGAACAGCCATTAATCTATTACTGAAATAAACAACGGCTATTTTATTAAGTGATTTAAGCAAACTGGCTTTAGACAATGATGTTTAAGAAGTCAGATCAGAACTCTCCACTCTCAGCTGCTTACAAGGAAATCTGGTTCTGGTTTCTCTAGTCTCTGTGACACAGAAATGAATCCTGTTGCATTTAGGACAAAAGAAGCAAATAAAGATTTCTTTTGTCCGTTTTGATTTTTCTGCATCATTTTGTAACTACAAAAATAACTTTTGGCGCAGCCCTCATCCATCTATACACAACATCCATCCGTACATCCGCCCTTCTAGGTCCCTCCAGGACCTCTACTCTGGCCAGTACCTCTTTCTTGGCTCCTTGTCTGAGGTTCTGGAGGCTCTGGGAACCCGCCTGGATCTGGGTCCTGGGCTGGGCAGCAGCTCTGTTCGGAGGCGCCTGGCTGGAGGAGGAGGAGGAGGAGGTGGTGGTAGAGGAGGAGGAGGTGTTGTTGTTGTTGTGGTCGGGCTGCAGCCTGGAGCTGGCGCTGCTCCTCGGGGCTTTCTGCTGGTGGCAGCTGCGCAGCTTCCTGCCTCCTTTCTTCAGCAGCCTGGCCTTGTTGATCAGCCCATCGCTGCCGGGAACCCGCACCGACATCGGGTTGTTGTTCTCGGCCTCGTCGCTGTGATCCGGGGATCCGTCCAACATGTCTGCGACAACATCAACACGGCGTCACAGGCTCCGGGAGAAAAACAACAACAACAACAACAACAACAATGAGCTGCTGCTGCCGCTGGCTCAGAAGACACGGTCGCACTGAGATCCTCGTTCAGAGCAAAACTCGACGTTTAAGGTGGAAAGTCGTCGACGGACGGAGCTGATGATGGCGTCGATGTTGTTAGCGCTCAGAAAGGCGGAAGTACATCCTGTAAGGCAAAAGGAAGACGCCATACGTCACATCCGCTATGGTATTTCAAAATAAGACACCTTATTGACAATGATGGATGAACAGACGAATTAGATAGATAGGTAGGTAGATAGATAGATAGATAGATAGATAGATAGATAGATAGATAGATAGATAGATAGATAGATAGATAGATAGATAGATAGATAGATAGATAGATAGATAGATAGATAGATAGATAGATAGATACCGTTGGCCATGTTTTTGCAGATGCGGTCGTCTGTTGCAGCTATGGTTCAATTTAACAGTTCTCCTCTTAGGGAATATCAATGCGTTTTCCATTCACACTCCTCATATAAATCACTGTTATGGCTGAAATGTATCGGTCTTCTTGGTTTTATGGTTGCTCTCGATGTTTGTCCTCTGGTCTGTTCTTGTTGCATCAATTCATCCAATGACATCATTCATAAAATCAATGTCAAGAGTAGCTCCCAGGTTTTCCTTTTTCAACAGGTGGAACTCAAGCACTAAATTTTGCCTCTTGGAAAACCATAACAAAATAAAGCATCTGTCTGGGGTCCATAGTTGTGATAAATTTCCAATTTTATCAATATAAAAGACTAACGAACAGATAAGTCAGTGATGGCAATAAGCTCTAAATAGTGTCACACCATGTTAATGAACACGGTTTGATCTAAAAGCACAATCATGAACAAACACACACCCACACTGACCTCCAGTTTGCTCTCACACAGTTTTACTGTAGAAAATGTGATGTACACCTCTGTTTACTACAGAACTCACCTCAAACATTCTGTAAAACATGCGTGTTACCTCAGCTATGTCTACACCTCGTCTCTGGTTTTTACAATGAGGAGGATCCTGCTCAAGAAACACTCACAATAAACTGTCGGATAAGGTTGTAGATATTTGGCACACATCTACTGTTAGTGCACATAAGTCTAAAAAAACCCAAAACTAACAATAATGAGAAAAAACAGGCGCTCAAATCCACTGATGATAAATATTTGGCAAATAGAACGAAGAAACCTAAAGGCAAATCCAGAACTCACGCAGGAGGACATCTTTAAAGTTTGTTTCTGTACAAAAAATAGAGATATAAACGATATACAAATACAACATAAACATCTAGGCATCCATCCCTGTGAGTGCGGTACGAGTCGTTTGTCACTGTGACAGTAAAGGTCAGAGAAGACGTGGTGGGCCTGGAGGTGGTGGGGGGGCAGCGCTCAGGGCTGGGCCTCCGCCTGCGGATCGTCATAGATGTAGCTGCCCACGCCGCCGGTGTTCACACCTGAGAAGAGAGAGGAGAAGAGCTCAGCTGTTTGTTTGTTTTTTCACAGGCAACAGTTTCTCTCTATTCACACACATCTCTCTGTACCTGTGCCATTTTAAAGCAGTATCTTCTTCACTCTTTTCTGCAAGTTTACAAGAGCAATATTTCTTCTCGTCTTTTTAATTCTTACTTTTATCTCATCATATTTATATTTTTGTGCTCACTAGCTACTTGGTGTTAATGCTAAATGTGACCTGAATGCAATGTCGACTCTGTATGTGATGAACATGTGGAAGAACTGACAATAAAACAACTCTGACTTATTTCTCTGCACTGAAACCTCTACTGTTTCAGTCAATAAACTCCCAGTCAAAACCTCGGTGTGGTTGCCAGATAACCATGAAAGGGCACCAGATCTGTACAGAAACAGACCAATCCAAATCCATAAAACTACTGACAGATTAATCGATTCCACAAACAATGGCTGTCATACCTTTAGGCCCGAACAGCACAGCGTAGCAGGGTTTGTGGCAGTACGGCTGTCCGTCATGCTGCGAACAGAGAGAGAGTCTCAGCGTCTCGTGTGTCTCAGTGTCTCATGTCTCAGCGTCTCAGTGTCTCAGTGTCTCAGCGTCTCTGTCTCTCAGCGTCTGCAGAGCTCTGAGCAGGTCGTGTCTCTCACCTCAGCGTGGCTCCCGGGAGCCAGCGTCTTACTGCAGCGCTCGCAGCGCAGGCACGGCCGGTGCCAGTTCTTCCCCAGAGACGACACCTTCTCAGCTGCTCACACACACACACACACACACACACACACACACACACACACACACACACACACACACACACACACACACACACACACACAGGTGGTCACCATGGCAACAGCACATCCCAACATCCCCAGCACGTGAAAGTTGCCAGATCTGCTCACCAAAGTACACCGTCTTGTTGCACCTGGGGCAGATGTTGGGACCTCCGGAGAAAGAAGAGAAGCTCGCAGCTGAAAGGGGAAAACATGCAGATGAGGTAAGATAAGGTAAGATAAGATAAGATAAGATAAGGTAAGTATTTTATTTTTATCCCTGAAGAGATATTATTCTTTCCAGCAGCAAAAAATGACGCAAAAGAAAATAACATTCACAACACAAAACATTTCTCAACAGTCCACACAGACAAACAAATAAAGCAAAAGCACAGTAAATAATGTACAGCTCGTGTCTACTCATGCAGCTATGAGGCTGATTGGTGCCGATCTGTCGACTGTGCAGAGGAGGCACTGACTAACATGGAGACGCTGCCACATTTATCCTGACATAAGGATGTGACTTGCCATACAACATTCAACAGAGCCACGGAAAAAAGAGTTTTTTTTCATTTGAGTTCTCTTACTATTTTTATCTCCTGAAACACAGACATCTGCAAAAGATCAAAGAATCTCTGACTTTAATATGTTTTCCGTCTCTTGATTCCCCTCTGCTTTTCGTCTTGTCTGTGCAGCCAGACTAAAGCCTCCTCCTCTTCCTCCCCCTCCTCCCCCCCCCTCCTCCTCCTCCTCCTCCTCCTCCTCCTCTTCTTCTTCACTGGTCTCCCAAGACTCTCAACATGTGACAGCTTTCCGTCTTCTCCTCCTCCTCGTTTCTCACCCTTCACTGGTCCCCGTGCGGGGGCTTTCTTCTCCTCCTCTGGTTTCCCATCTGTTTCCATGGAAACCGCAGCAGGGGCCTCGTTGACAGGGTTGTCGTACACGTAGGAACCAGCACCCCCGATGTTCACACCTACAGCACACACACACACACACACACATACACACACACACACACAGGCCAAGACGCAGCCTTTAGAAACCTGAGAGAGAACAGTAACAGAGCTGTTTGAAACAAAGCGAGTGTTTCTGCACCTTTTGGCCCGAAGAGGGTGGCGTAGCAGGGCTTGTGGCAGTACGGAGTCCCATCATGCTGCAGAGAGACAGGCAGAGAGACAGGCAGATAGGCAGAAAGAGAGGCAGAGAGACAGACAGAGACACAGGCAGAGAGACAGGCAGAGAGACAGGCAGACAGACAGGCAGACAGACAGGCAGAGTGACAGGTAGAAACAGTGTGAGCAGAGGACGAGGCTGACTCATTGCTCAGAGCGTCAACAGGAAACTGTTCAGTTCACCAACATTTAACTTCAATTCAAGACAAACTTGTTTTTAACTTCTTGTTGACACTTCTGTCAACAAGAGTATATGTATATATGCAATATGTACTTATAGGTTATAACAATGTATCTGTCTGACATATTTTACTTCATTTTTTCCTATGTTTCAATGCAGGCAGGCATACCTGCAGGGGTACTTATGTGGTAAATGATCAGCGCACGAGTCTGGCCTGGTCTGATTTCACTGTTTTATTTCTGTATAGACAGATGTATATATAGATGCATGTGTGTGTGTGTGTGTGTGTGTGTGTGTGTGTGTGTGTGTGTGTGTGTGTGTGTGTGTGTGTGTGTGTGTGTGGTGTAGTTTGTCTGTTATAGATCATACCACACCGCAGGATGTAAGAAAGTAGCTGCGACCTGTGACCCTGTACACCCGGCACACAGCCACACACTCCAGATGGAGCCCGTGGTTCCTGTGCACACGTATAGACTGGTTACATCTGGGATTTCAGCAGTGGTTGTGGTTTCTGTGGGGTCCAATCTCTTCCACATGACCATGAGAGTTTCAGTTGGTTTTACTACAATAAGACACATTATAGTGATGGAGAACACGCTGAGGAGTTCCATCGTTTAGCGTGGAACGCGAAGTCACGGGATCATCCATGTGAGTGGCAGGTCAAACAGCCAATCGGAGTAAATTCTTAAAAGAGGATTTCTGAAGAGCTGTACAACAGACTCTGATTCTGGATGATGAATCAGACATAGTGATTCAGTCCACCGTCTCTCTTCTTACCTCAGCGTGTCCTCCAGGGTTCAGCGTCTTGTTGCAGCGCTCACACTTCAGACAGAACTTGTGCCAGTCCTTCCCCAAAGACGACACCTTCTCCGCTGCAGACGAGGAGGAGGAGGAGGAGGAGGAGGAGGAGGAGGAGGAGGAGGAGGAGGAATAGAGAAATGAGGGATTCCCTTTTACCGGTATTATGATTACAAACTTCATGATATAACCACTTTTCTTTTCATTGTGTGTTTGAAATTGAACCAATATGAGTCATACTTGTAGAAGTCGGAAACATTTCCAGACATAAGTGACACACACACACACACACACACACACACACACACACACACACACACACACACACACACACACACACACACACACACTCTTCTATATTCTAGATCTAACACCTGTGTGACTAAGTGGGATTTCTACATTGCATTCCAGCCCACATTGCAGTGAATTAGCGGTCGATGCTGAGTGTGAGCGCTGCACAGCCCCAGGAACAGCAGCAGGTCTGGACTGGAGCATGTGGAGAGGTGGACAGAGACAGAAGACCCTCGACAGGCACTCAGAGGCTCCTACAGAATCGACACATTCTTTCCACTGTGTTTGGACAGAGAGCAGAGCCACACACACACACACACACACACACACACACGTTTTGCAGAGCAGGCTTCAGGAAGATAATCTTCCTCTGTTACAGTAACACCAACTTCCCCCTCTTACTCTCAGCTGTCACAGCCGCAGGTCAAAGAGGTGTTAAAGTTAACAGCGTGTCTAGGTTATTCTATACGTTATTATTTTTAGGTTTCTAGATTTCTTGTTTTGTTTATCAGTCTATTGAACCCAGACCCAGAAAGAGTTACGAAAAGACTAGTTTTGCACAGTTACTATTTATAGAATCTGTCCATTAAAGAACACATCCAGTCAGGTATGGAATATACTGTGCAGCGATCAGTCGGAATTTGAATTAGAATTTGAATTGTCATTCTACTTCCTGTATTCACACTCGACTCCACTTCAATTCAACTTCCTGGAACTGAACTGGAGGTTGGGAAACGTTCGACTGAATCGGTATTTTTGCAGCAGCCTGTCCTCGTGATCTGGTATGGGAGCCTCTCAGGGCGTCCAGCCTGCTGAGCGTTCCAGAATATCTCAGCAGCAACGCTCACAATCCCACACTTCCATGGACACAACCAGAGAGACAGACAGGCAGACAGACAGACAGACAGACAGACAGGCAGACAGACAGGAGGGCAGCAGGGGCACCTTGAACTACAACCAACATGGCACCACAACCAGTGAGACAGACAGGCAGATAGTCAGGAGGGCAGATAGACAGGAGGGCAGACAGACAGCAGACAGACAGACAGACAGGAAGACAGACAGACAGGAGGGCAGACAGAGAGACAGTCAGACAGGCAGGCAGACAGACAGGTGGGCAGCAGGGGCACCTTGAACTCCAACCAACAGGGCATCACAACCAGTGAGACAGACAGGCAGATAGACAAGAGGGCAGACAGACAGACAGGCAGACAGACAGACAGACAGACAGACAGGAGGGCAGCAGGGGCACCTTGAACTACAACCAACATGGCACCACAACCAGTGAGACAGACAGGCAGATAGTCAGGAGGGCAGATAGACAGGAGGGCAGACAGACAGCAGACAGACAGACAGACAGGAAGACAGACAGACAGGAGGGCAGACAGAGAGACAGTCAGACAGGCAGGCAGACAGACAGGTGGGCAGCAGGGGCACCTTGAACTCCAACCAACAGGGCATCACAACCAGTGAGACAGACAGGCAGATAGACAAGAGGGCAGACAGACAGACAGGCAGACAGACAGACAGACAGACAGACAGACAGGAGGGCAGACAGGCAGACAGACAGGCAGACAGACAGGAAGGCAGCAGGGGCACCTTGACCTACAACCAACAGAGCACCACAACCAATGAGACAGACAAGCAGATAGACAGGAGGGCAGACAGACAGACAGACAGACAGACCAACCAAAAGACACAGATCGACAGACAGACCGGTAGACAGACAGAGAAACAGACAGGCAGAGAGACAGAGAGAAACAGACAGACAAAGAGACATAGAGGCAGACAGGAGGACAGACAGGCAGACAGACAGACAGACAGACAGACAGGTAGACAGACAGACAAGCAGACAGACAGACAGACAGACAGACAGACAGGTAGACAGACAGACAGACAGACAGACAGGCAGGCTTGGTTGCAGCTGCAGGGCGGGGTTTAGCTACTGATCTCCTGAGAAATGAAGAAGAACAAAAAGAAAATGATCGTCACGATGCACAGGAATCAATCAATTATTTACAGAGCCATGTGGCGGAGCGGAGAGCCCAGGTCAGAGACTCATCTCCTCGTTAAACACGCTCGTTATTCCAGCTCAGCGTCAACACAAGCTGAACTCAAATGTTTCTGCTCTGATGTGTTATTCTGTTACAGAGCTGTCAATCAATGCACCGTCCAGCGAAATCATCGTCACAGTTTTAACAGCTTTTCCAGTCACGACTGATTGGAAAAGATCTCTTGCAGTATGTTTTGAAGAGGAAAAGTCACTTCTGTCAAACTTGCTCTGACAGAACCACCTGCTTGATCATTGTACGTGTTTGACCATGGGTTCCTGTTGAGTCACATAAAGTCTCGTAGGGTCACGTAGAGTAACAGAGTCAGGCTCACAGTGGCAGCCAGTCAGAGCAGAGCCTACATGTGGTTGCCAGATCAGCATGAACCTGTGCAGAAACAGAGCTAAATATCCCTACACCTAAGCCAGGATTGAGGCATTTCCGTTGAAACCAGTGCTCCCATAGCTTCTATGTTCCCAGCAGAGAACAAGGAGAGATACAGGATTCAACCACAGTAGGTTCCCATTCATGTGAACAGTGCAGCAACATGCAGGACGTGTTCTCTGAGGAAACGCTCGACTGCACCTGGCGACAACCTGCCTGAGCTCCGTCTGTAATCACACAACAGGCGAGAGGTCTAAAAATACTCCAGCCGCTGATGGCGAGCGTGCGGCGCTGGCGGGAGGGGGGCTCCCACGCCGACCGAAGGAGGCGCAGACTCGCTTTCACATCGCTGCACCTGAGAGGAAAGTTTGATGAGCGACCCTGTGACGTCTGTCAACGGCTCCCAGCTGAACACTTCACAAAGTCAACGTTCCAATGTCCAGATGTGGGAAACTGAGGCGCAAACGTGGCTCTTTGTTACCTGTTCATTGAGTATTTAGTCGTGAAACTGCCACTTGCAGCTTTAATAAAGAGGAGAGGCTGTAAGAGGCTTCCAGCCTTGAGGTCAGTTGACAACACTGCTAAATTTATCCCCACCCTTGCAGCGCCCAGGCCTCTTGTGATATCATGATAATCCCTCTTGATGGTTTATTTTTTTCACAGTCTTCATGTACTGATCCAGCGTTTGGTTAATGATCATGAACAGCTTTTTTTTTTTTTGACATTTTCCTGCCATATCAGCTTTAAATGAATGCTAATAGAGAATTTGAAGATGTGATGATATACAGTCCGTGAACAGTCCAATAATCTGTAAATCAATCAATGAAGGAACATCTCAAACAAGCAGTGAGAATAATCTGAATTTCAGGTGTGCAACATAATGTCGACAACTGTACAGCTGATACCTGCTCAGCATCCAGCAGCCCAGTCTCTGTCAACATTCACATCAAGGCACAAAGGATTTATTCTGGACTATAATCCTGAATCCAGGCCTCAAAAGTTTCAGTGTCAGATCCTACCAATGGATGAAAGGTGGAAATGCGATCACTATTTATTTTGTTTTGTTCATTTCACACAATAAATTCCCTGTTGTGTGTCAGTGGGTGGAGTGGGTCCTCTCTGCACTGTTCTGGTTGTTCTGGTTTGAATGGATGGTGACGTCATGTATGTAATGCAATACCAATTCATAAATATCGTTTTAATGAAACACATTTAGGATCAGGGAAATAGAGTATAGCAATGCAATAAAAGTGTTAAAGGGAAGCTTCTGCAGCGTTTGCACACACACACTCAAACACACACACTCAAACACAGAGAGAGAGAGAGAGAGAGAGAGAGAGAGAGAGAGAGAGAGAGACAGAAAGAGAGAGGTCGAAACACTTACCAAAATATACCGTCTTGTCGCATTTTGGGCATTTTGACGCCATGATTCGAATGAACAAAGAGATGGAGGCGTCCTCAGTCTGCCTCGCTGCCTTGCCTCCTCTGCCTCTCCCTCTCTCTCTCCCTCTCCCTCTCCCTCTCCCTCTCTCTCTCTCTCTCTCTCCCTCCCTCTCTCTCTCTGACCGTGTGCAGATCCAGCGGACACACCTCAGAGGATAACGATGCTATTGGTGGTGGAGGTGGTGGTGGTGGTGGTGATGGGAGAAGCCGAGGCTCGCATCCTCCCCAATTCTGTCCTCCCTCATTTACAAAACCCCGCCCCCGATGACGTCACCCAGCTGCGCCCCCTCCCTGTCCTGCTTCCAGCTGCTCACAGCAGTTTCTTTTCGTTTCTGCGGCTTTGTACTTTTATCAAATTTTGATATCAATTTTTGATAACTTTGATAACTTTTTTTTTTAGCAATAAGACACCGTGACATGTCATTTTAACTCACACCCATGATAGTATGCTGAATACTTTTATATTCTGGACTTCCTCTTCATCAGCTTCCTTTGAAGCTCACTTTTGATTAGGATTTCGTTTCCTACTGATATGTTATTTTTTTCTACACTTTAGCTCCTAAATCTAACTCTAAACAACTCTCACAGGTTCATTGTGTGTGTGCTTCAACACAGGACAGCCCTCCTAGTCAATCAGCCGCTGGATGTCACAGATTGTTTTTAGCCTCCCAGGGTATGAACGCGTTATTCCAGATGTGTGTGTCTGCAGATGCCTCTATTTTGTGATCAGTCCTGAGACGTGTTGCTGAGGACCCTGTGAGTGGGGCCCCTCCTGCTCTGTTTGTTTCCTCGGTGCGGTCGGTTGTTAGGTAACACAGCCCAACACCACAGCTCTTCACTGGGAATGTTAAGTGACGCTCCACAGCTCCCAGACCAGCGGCCCTGCACATTCCCACCTCCATGAGCTAATGGAGGCGACGCTAAGCGACCTTTTTTGTCCAGAGTCACAAAGATGATATCTAAAATAATAAATGCCTCAACATGGAGCCGCACAACTTGGAGATGAGTCAATATTTTGGAGTTACTTTATTAAACACACTTAATCCTTTTAATATCCCTCATAATGAGTCTCAAAAGAACATTTTAGATATCTTGTAAAAGTATGGGAGGCCATTAGAGTAAATAATAAATAGTAAGAGTAAATTATAATTGCTTTCACACATCACACTCTCACACATGGACAACTGTACTACTAAACTCCCACAAACACTGCTATACTCTCACACACACTACTTTGAGAGAATATGATGTTATATATGAAAGCAAGTACGATTTACTGCTCAAACTGCCTCCCACACATGCACGCACATTCTTTCACACACAAACCCACATACATGCTTCCTTACACCCAGACACACACACACACACACACACACACACACACACACACACACACACACACACACATACTCACTCTTGCACACACACACCATGAGCATCATTCTGGTTTGGGTTCCAGTATGAACACTGAACTCTTTCCATTTCATGGGGGACAAGTTTTCACGTTCCTCTTCAACTCACCAAACTCCTTCCACACCTTCCACATAAAACTCAGATGGATGGAGGCTGCAGAACCTAGAGTCGAGTGTTTGGACCAGGACGTGTCGTATCGTAAACACTCATAAACAGTTTGAGTAAAGATGGAAACAGTAGCAGTTTGTTTCAGTCACAGTCAGATGAGGAGGTCTGGAACAGGTCCAGGCACTGGGAACGCACTAATCTTATAATGAATAGTCTCAGATTGTGTCTGTGTGTAACGGCTGCATGTCTGGGATTTTCTCATCTCTGCCTGAAACGAGGCACTTGTTTAAACTAACCTCCAGTCTTTTGATTTTCATTACTAGAACCATAATTAAGAGTATTTCTGATGAAATTTCTACAGAATAAGAGTGAAAAAATTAAAATTTCATGACTTTTGCCAAATCTGCAGTAATGCTGGCCAATACTTTTCATGACAACATACACAAATGTGCTGAAATAAGAAGTATGAAATAATAAAACACTGATAAACAACTGAGCAGAACTTCAACATGAATTAGACCGACTGCAGAAACAAGGCACAAAACAAGCACGAAAAAGATTCAACACTCCTTCGATTCCCAAGCAAAAAATAGAATGAGGAACCACCGACTGGGTTTGAAACTTTCATATCCTGGTCAGCGATTCCACATGGTCGACACCATATTTTCTCCTTCTCTTCTTCTTTCTTTTTCTATCATTTGTTACTGTGTAAAACAAATTTGCAGGTTCACGCCAACCACAGGAAGTAGATGCAGCAGCTCTGTAATACCGCAACACTTGACAGACTCAGACATTAGACGAGAGAGCGAGGAGCAGAACAGGACAGAGACTCAGAGTCACCATGGAAGAACTCAGACGGACACAAGTCTCTGTATTTCTGATGGCGCTGCTTCAGCTGATGGGTAAGAACTGATTCATCACACATCAAAGAAACAACTCCATCATATCATTAAAGCTGCTTTGTCACCTTCATTATCTCTGATCTGATCCCAACCAAACAATTGTCCAAACTGTCCATGGTGCAGTATATATTTTCATTCCCTGGAGTATATTACACCTTCATGTCGTCAAAGTCTCTATTTTAAGAGAAAATCACCCATCACCCTTGACAATATGCCCTATGTTGCTTACCTGATGTCTATTGTTGTTTCTTTATTTCTTATTCCTTTTTTACTTGTGTGAAATCTTTGTTATGGTGGAAAGTACTGTAGCTCTATGCGAGCACCACAATAAAGACAATAAAGACTGTTCTGATTCTGATTCTGTTAGCCATCAATCCTTTCCTCACTGTATACTGTCTTCTCCTGCCCTCCTGTCCATCCTGGGGGAGGATCCCCTCCTCTTTCTCTCTCTGACACTTCTCCTTTTTTCCTGTCAGGGTTTTTCTTGGGAGTCGTTCCTCAGCCTTTGTGAGGGTCAAAGGGCAGGAAGTGTTCACGCATTGAGACAACGTGTGTAATGAGCTGGTGATGGCGTCACCTCGAGGTAAAACCACCAGAGCTCTGCTCCCACGTCCTCACCGCTTCACCACTTCTTCAGTTCTCACACAGAGACGAGCTCACTGACAGAATGAGGAACTATCAGGTGGGTTTGACAGCTTCTTATCTTAACCAACAACCCTCACACACCCAGCGTCCTCTGTCCACTGTCCACTGTCCTCTGCCCTCTGCCCTCTGTCCTCTGTCCTCTGTCCTCTGTCCTCTGTCCTCTGTCCTCTGTCCTCTGTCCTTGTCTTCCTCTCCTCTCAGAGACAGTGAAACATTTCTGAAAAACGCAACAACAGGGTTCTGCTCCAGTGCTGGTTCTGGGCTAGAAGAACTATTCTCTCTGTTTCCACAAGCCCAAGTAATGCCAAATGAATAGAGGAAGTCGCATCATGCCAACCACAGGAAGTAGATGCAGCAGCTCTGTAATACCGCAACACTTGACAAACTCAGACATTAGACGAGAGAGCGAGGAGCAGAACAGGACAGAGACTCAGAGTCACCATGGAAGAACTCAGACGGACACAAGTCTCTGTATTTCTGATGGCGCTGCTTCAGCTGATGGGTAAGAACTGATTCATCACACATCAAAGAAACAACTCCATCATATCATTAAAGCTGCTTTGTCACCTTCATTATCTCTGATCTTCTCAACAGCAGCAGCTCCACAACAATCCCTCTCTGTCAGAGGAGGTGAAGCCTTTCTGTCTTGTGGAAATGTGATAAAAGATCAGAACAACTGTGAGAGCACGACCTGGATCTATAACCGTGGAAATACAGCAGCAGTGGAGCTGGTTAATCTGGGGGAGATTAAACCAGGTTACAGCAGACTGAGAGTCACAGAAAACTGTTCTCTGGTCATAGAGAACGTCTCAGACCAGGATGTTGGTCGTTACTACTGTCAACAGTACATATCAGGAGTAAGACAAGAACCAGACTCTATGGTTCATCTGTCTGTTGTTGACAGTGAGTATTTACATGTTGTTAAAACAACACTGAGACATTACAGTGATTATGATCACAGCCATGAAGCCAGTTTTACTCTTGTTTTCTCTCACACAATCTCTTCATCCTCACAGTGACAGAACGTGAGGACTCTGGTGTGGTGACATTAAGATGCTCTGTGTCAGCACCTGAAAACTGTGGCCCAAGATACAATGTGAAGTGGTTGTATAAAGGAAATCCTCTGGACAAAGATAATGAAGATGTAAAGATATCAGTCGCTCCCTGCTCTGCCTCAGTGATCTCCAGGACTTCACATGTCATTCACTCATCGAGGTCTAAACTCCTCAGTTGTGAAGTCTCTGCTGGAGACACAGTGCAGCAGTTTCTCCTCCAGCCTCCAACCTCAGGTGAGAACATGATGAGCTGCTCAAATGATCCTCAAACTGTTGTCAATAATTCACTGAAACATTTGTTCATTTCCTCCATCTGAGGCTGTAGCATCACAACACAACACAAGTGTTAAACTGAACTGTGTTTATCTGCTCAGGTGAAGATGCAACACCAACACCAACAACAACAACAAAACCAACAACAACAGACCCAAAACCTGAAGAAACAACTGTCTCCTGTCAGACAACTGTAACACCAACAGCTCCAATCGGCTCGACATCCCAGCCTGAAGGTAATGACTCCATTCATTTCTCTGTTTCTCACTGTTTGAGCTGGTTTCACTGGTTTGTGTTGGAAACGTTTAGATGTTTTGAACACAGGAGACAGTTCACTGTAAGGATGAAGTCACAGGGACATATAAAACTTTTCTCTTTTCTTTATTCTCAGACTTCTGTGTTCATAAGGAGCAATAGAAAGCATGATTCATAGTGTAGCTCTAACTCCAGACTTTAACAGACACATGATGTGGGTTAGTTGAGCTGCTGCTCCTGAAACGAATGCTTTAATGTAGAGGCTGAGTTTAGTTTTCTTGTAGACTGTTTTTGAACAGATACATGTGTACTGATACTCTGATGAGTGTTGTGATCAGCTGTGACCCCCCCAGGAAGCAGCTCTGCAGCTCTGTGGTCCTACATCATTGGTATCATGGCTGTAGCAGCACTGGTGGTGGTGGTGGTGGTGGTGGTGGTGGTGGTGGTGAGGAAGAGGAGAGCTGGAGGTGAGGACACAGACCACTCTGTGACAACAATTCAGCTTTCACCCTATTTTACCTTCACAAACTGAACTCCACTCTTTTTCTTTTCAGGGAATGGAATACGGAGGAATGACAACGCTGTGAGTCTACAACTCTTCTCCATTCTGCTCGTTCACACTCACATTAAGCGAGCAGTGAGGTGATGATCAACCACATCTGAGCCAGACTGTGTTTGTGCAGGCGCTGGTGTCAAACCCCACAGCTGCTCTGACCCCTCCAGTCGCTGACGTGCAGCCGGTGAGTTGACACCTCACGCCCACCGCTCTGAGCTCAGAGCTCAGCAGCAGCGTGAGAATGTGCAGCAGAAATGAAGAGGAAAGCAGAAGTTAGATGACATGGCTGTCACCACACACACACACGAGATGAGCCCGGCCTCTGTGGGACATAACTCTCGTCTTGTCATCTCGTCTTGTCTGAGCAGAACGGTCCGGACGGAGAAGTGTCCTACGTCTCCATCTCCTTCGCCAAGGACAGCAACATTCGGGGGCGGGTGAGTATAGTGACACCTCTGAGGTGACACAAACAGGAAGTTATCACCAATTTAATGACAAGACCTGAGAAATGATCTCAGCAGGCAGAGTTCAGGTCGAGTGCAAACACCACATCAACTATGAATTACCCCAAAAGAGTCATGCTGCCATAAATGAATGTTTTTTTATGTTGTGACTATGACCACAATCATGATACAATATTTGGTCGGTCCAGTCTGTCAATCTGGGACCGACTCAGACAGGGTCCCCTTGAAGCTGGCCTTACACTGCTGGAGGTGAGACAGCTCCAGTGCAGCTCACTCAGGGTGCCAGCTACTGGGACCTGGTGGAGGAAAACCTAGATTACTACCTTGTTATTAGGGCACCACCCTGTCAAACTGGGACCAATTATCAGGTCGACCAATTAGCCTAATAAATTACACCAGTCTCTATCAAAAGGAGGTGAGATCCGAGCTCTGGCTGCGTTCTGCAAGTCAATACACATATTCAGTCATGACAGACTCAGATGGTGAGGATAATCTCACTTTAATAAACAATGTTAGTTCATGCACGATCCAAGGGATTAATATTTAACTAGACTATAACGTAAACTACCATTCAGGCCTGACTAGACATCACAAGAGCAAACAGACAGGTAAACAAGTAAATAGAGGTAGTTATGTGTTTCTGACTGTCATTAGTAGCACCAGGTCAGATTATTGATAACGTCAGACAGGAAGTTCCACTCCTCACAGTTCTACGTCAAACATGAAGCTAATTTTTTCACAATACGGCCAAACAACCTCAAAGAGGAAATGAGACGAAAGGCGACCAAAAGATGAGGAGATCAGATATCCGTATCTGGTGAAGAAATGGAAAAGATCACAGAGGTCATTTTTAGTCAATGCAGAGGTGGTAGAGGAAAAGAAAACATGCGTGTACGGCTTCAGTGTTTGGATAAAACACTTAGTGGTGACTAACCCCTGCTGGTTACTAGAATACCACACAATGGACAGACAGCGGAGGACCATCACTCCACCTGTGGAGGGGACAGGTACAGGAAGTCTTTGCTGCCATACGCCGCAACACTGCACAACAGCAGCTGAGTGGTTCCAGTACAGCCACGGCTCACCGATGGCTGCACACCCTGCCCACTGCACTTTATTCTTTTATTATTCTATATGCATTTTCTCTTTTTTATTCAGCAATTTTTATATATAGCAAATCTGTGGATGACTTTGTATGGATTGTTTCGCATGCTGTTGTTGGTTGTTATCTACCTTGGTTGTTATCTACCTTACACGTGTGTGTCTGGGTGTTTCACCTGTCTGTCTGCTGTCCTCCAGGTCCTGGACGTGGACAGCAGTGTGACCTACAGCACGGTGAGGGCTCCGCAGGCCTCGGCCGTCACCAGCGACCTCTACGCCTCAGTCAACAAACCTCGCAAATGACGCACTGCTGTTTGCTTCTGACTGAGGTCTGGTCCTGTCAGAGTCCACAGGATCCACTGGTGGGAGAACCCTCACTGCCCAGAGGGTGGCAGCACAGGTCAACTAGCAAAAAGAAACCATTATCTACCTGTCTGTCTGTCTGTCTGTCTGTCTGTCTGTCTGTCTGTCTGTCTGTCTGTCTGTCTGTCTGTCTGTCTGTCTGTCTGTCTGTCTGTCTGTCTATCTATCTATCTATCTATCTATCTATCTACCAATGCACCGACGTAGATGCTGTCAACAAGCTGCAGTCCTGTCTCCATTAACCCTATCATGGATGGAACAGAAAGCAGTGTGAATGGCAGGTTCAGCTTCACGTGCTGGCCAAGTCCACAGTGGGTGCAGAGAGCCCGGCGCCCCCTCCTCGCTTGAAGCAAACCACGCTGGATGATTTGCAGGATAAACATCTGGACAACTCTAAGGGCCACAAACTTACAAAGGCAGTCGCTGAATGGGTGGCGACAGCGTGCAGGCCGATCAGTGTTGTGGAGGACGACGGTCTGCGTGACACTGGACGGGACGTATGAACTGCCTTGTAGAGCCGCGACCACCAAGAACATCCACGACTTGCATGAAGACGAGAGAGCCAGGGTGGCGGAGGGGCAGACAGGCACAGCTGTGCTCACCTGAGACTGTCAGACCTCACCCAGTAATCACAGGCACCTCAGGGTACCAGCGCATTGTTCTGAGGACCACTGGGGACGTCTGCATATGTTTAGTGAGAGGAGAGAGCCTCCCTGGCCTCTGAACAACTGGCTCAGTGCACAGATATGTATTATATATATATATATATATATATATATATATATATATAACGATAACATTAATTTTGTCTATTAAAAATAGAGAAGAGATGGTTAATGCAACAGAACAGCTGCTGTTTATAGGCTATCAGATGACTTATTTGAGTCTTTGAGTTCTTTAACACTTTCCACCGTTTCACACACTTAATTCATGGTTTTAAATTATTATTTAAATTGTTATTTTGTGCATCGCCCTGTTTGTCCTGAATTTGATGCAAATTGTCAACGCATGAGGGGCTTCCTCTTGTGTTAAATGGCTGTTTAAACAAAAATGTGGATGAATGGACCAACTGTGAAGTAATGTTACAGTAGAAATAAAGTTAATCATTCTGAACTTGTAGCACTTCAGGCTTTGAACGTTAATATCTATATATTTGTTCATGCAGGGAAAGGTTTGTTTTGTGTTAATACACTGAACAACACCTCAGATAGTAGTAGTAGTACTGTAGTACTAGTAATAGCTGTAGTATGTGAAATCTATTCTGTCCATCTGTAAATTATTACCAAGAGCAGGATGGCTGAATATTAAAAGTTCACATTTTATGTAGTTAACAAATAGCTTAATAATGGGTCCAAATGTGATGATAACATAATGTGTGCTATGTTGTCAAGTGCTCAGCTGCATTTATTTGTGTTTTAGGTTTTTGTTGTTTGTAAAACCTTTTGGAATGAAAATGCTTCTTGCAATGAAAGAAAGTTGTTCTGTTTCTTCTGTGTTTTGGATGACAAGTAGAATAGAATAAGCCTTCTACTGAAGGCAGAAAGGAAAGATGACGTGACTGGTGCGCTAAATGCTAGTTAGTAGAGACCATCTGAATATCATTTACATTACATACATTATGACTTGGCCCAGGGTCAAAGTTTATAAGCAATTCATATAGAAAAATGTTGAAAAAAGACAGAGAAACCAGCCCTGTGTGCTGACATCAGCCTTAAGCAAACATCCATCCAGACGGATGTGTAACCATGACATGTATGTTTATTTAGCAAGAAAAAGCTGTTTTTAGTGCAAGTTTAGTGGCGATTCCCGTCTCAGTTTTGAGAAAGAGTAAATGTGGAAGTTGCACAACTTTATTTGTATATGTGTCCGTGACAAACAGAAAAGTTCTCCATGATGATCTAGAGCTCATAGACACTCACTGAAAGAAGACAATGGAAATAAATGTAGGATGTTGGACTGTAGATAGCAACCAGAGCGTGGAGAGCAACTACCCTAGCACGGTGGAAAGAGCTCCACCACTTAATAAAGTTTCTATCGATGCATTTAGCACCGTTGTTGCCTTTGTTGTTATATGTTGTTTGATTTAGTGTTTGTCTAGAATGGATGATCTGTCCTCATAGAGCAAGGTAATTATTATTATTATTAGTAGTAGTAGTAGTAGTAGTAGTAGTGGTGGTAGTTGTAGTAACAGCATTATCTGCAAATTAAAACATGTTTGCCCTGTAATTCTACACTGGTTGGGAATATTTTATAATCAAAACCAGAAATGTAAGCAGAATCTACCGATAAAAACCTGCTTTGCCTCTAATTCTACTCTGGATCTTGTGATTTCTTTCACCGTCACCTGTAGTTTCATAGACAGAGAATAACTGTGATTGTGTGAACTCTCTCTGCCAGGTTGAAAGCTCTTTTTATTAACCTACATGTGAAACATCACAGCAGACAGGATCACAAGTGAGCTGAGAAGCTCTGATATGATTAACATGACTTCCAGCCTGATCCCAGCTTGGTCCTGTCAGATCCATCCTGGAATTACACAGGAAGTTGAACAGACTCCATCCAGCTGCTTGAAGCTGAGCTTTCAACCTGCTGGATGTTGTGATTCCTGATGTTCTGCACCTACAAGTTGTTTATGTGGAGCAGCAAAGCCTCAGCTTGTGTGTGTGTGTGTGTGTGTGTGTGTGTGTGTGTGTGTGTGTGTGTGTGTGTGTGTGTGTGTGAGAGAGAGAGAGAGAGAGAGAGAGAGAGAGAGAGAGAGAGAGAGAGAGAGAGAGAGAGAGAGAGAGAGAGAGAGAGAGAGAGAGAGAGTGTATGCCACATAAAGAGTCTGATTTCACAGGATTCTGGTCAGGCTGCTGTGACCTCTGACCTCCCCCTGACGGCTGCATCTCTCTCTCAGACATGTTGAATAGAGGAAGTCGCATCACCTCACGCCAACCACAGGAAGTAGATGCAGCAGCTCTGTAATACAGCAACACTTGACAAACTCAGACATTAGACGAGAGAGCGAGGAGCAGAACAGGACAGAGACTCAGAGTCACCATGGAAGAACTCAGACGGACACAAGTCTCTGTATTTCTGATGGCGCTGCTTCAGCTGATGGGTAAGAACTGATTCATCACACATCAAAGAAACAACTCCATCATATCATTAAAGCTGCTTTGTCACCTTCATTATCTCTGATCTTCTCAACAGCAGCAGCTCCACAACAATCCCTCTCTGTCAGAGGAGGTGAAGCCTTTCTGTCTTGTGGAAATGTGATAAAAGATCAGAACAAGTGTGAGAGCACGACCTGGCTCTTTAGCCGTGGAAATGAAGCAGCAGTGGAGCTGGTTAAACTGGGGAAGATTAGACCAGGTTACAGCAGACTGAGAGTCACAGAAAACTGTTCTCTGGTCATAGAGAACGTCTCAGACCAGGATGTTGGTCTTTACGACTGTCAACAGTACATATCAGGAGTAAGACAAGAACCAGACTCTATGGTTCATCTGTCTGTTGTTGACAGTGAGTATTTACATGTTGTTAAAACAACACTGAGACATTACAGTGATTATGATCACAGCCATGAAGCCAGTTTTACTCTTGTTTTCTCTCACACAATCTCTTCATCCTCACAGTGACAGAACGTGAGGACTCTGGTGTGGTGACGTTGAGATGCTCTGTGTCAGCACCTGAAAACTGTTTCTATATAAAGAATGTGAAGTGGTTGTATAAAGGAAATCCTCTGGACAAAGATAATGAAGATGTAAAGATATCAGTCACTTCCTGCTCTGCCTCAGTGATCTTCAGGACTTCACATGTCATTCACTCATCGAGGTCTAAACTCCTCAGTTGTGAAGTCTCTGCTGGAGACACAGTGCAGCAGTTTCTCCTCCAGCCTCCAACCTCAGGTGAGAACATGATGAGCTGCTCAAATGATCCTCAAACTGTCGTCAATAATTCACTGAAACATTTGTTCATTTCCTCCATCTGAGGCTGTAACAACACATCACAACACAAGTGTTAAACTGAACTGTGTTTATCTGCTCAGGTGACGATGCAACAACAAAACCAACAACAACAACAACAAAACCAACAACAACAACACCAACAACAACAACAACAAAACCAACAACAACAACAAAACCAACAACAACAGACCCAACACCTGAAGAAACAACTGTCTCCTGTCAGACAACTGTAACACCAACAGCTCCAATCGGCTCGACATCCCAGCCTGAAGGTAATGACTCCATTCATTTCTCTGTTTCTCACTGTTTGAGCTGGTTTCACTGGTTTGTGTTGGAAACGTTTAGATGTTTTGAACACAGGAGACAGTTCACTGTAAGGATGAAGTCACAGGGACATATCAACCTTTTCTCTTTTCTTTATTCTCAGACTTCTGTGTTCATAAGGAGCAATAGAAAGCATGATTCATAGTGTAGCTCTAACTCCAGACTTTAACAGACACATGATGTGGGTTAGTTGAGCTGCTGCTACTGAAACGAATGCTTTAATGTAGAGGCTGAGTTTAGTTTTCTTGTAGACTGTTTTTGAACAGATACATGTGTGCTGATACTCTGATGAGTGTTGTGATCAGCTGTGACCCCCCCAGGAAGCAGCTCTGCAGCTCTGTGGTCCTACATCATTGGTATCATGGCTGTAGCAGCACTGGTGGTGGTGGTGGTGGTGGTGGTGGTGGTGAGGAAGAGGAGAGCTGGAGGTGAGGACACAGACCACTCTGTGACAACCATTCAGCTTTCACCCTATTTTACCTTCACAAACTGAACTCCACTCTTTTTCTTTTCAGGGAATGGAATACGGAGGAATGACAACGCTGTGAGTCTACAACTCTTCTCCATTCTGCTCGTTCACAGTCACATTAAGCGGACAGTGAGGTGATGATCAACCACATCTGAGCCAGACTGTGTTTGTGCAGGCGCTGGTGTCAACCCCCACAGCTGCTCTGACCCCTCCGGTCGCTGACGTGCAGCCGGTGAGTTGACACCTCACGCCCACCGCTCTGAGCTCAGAGCTCAGCAGCAGCGTGAGAATGTGCAGCAGAAATGAAGAGGAAAGCAGAAGTTAGATGACATGGCTGTCACCACACACACACACGAGATGAGCCCGGCCTCTGTGGGACATAACTCTCGTCTTGTCATCTCGTCTTGTCTGAGCAGAACGGTCCGGACGGAGAAGTGTCCTACGTCTCCATCTCCTTCGCCAAGGACAGCAACATTCGGGGGCGGGTGAGTATAGTGACACCTCTGAGGTGACACAAACAGGAAGTTATCACCAATTTAATGACAAGACCTGAGAAATGATCTCAGCAGGCAGAGTTCAGGTCGAGTGCAAACACCACATCAACTTTGAATTACCCCAAAAGAGTCATGCTGTTAAATATAATTTACATATATATATATATATATATACATATATATGTTTCCTCGTTGTAGCGTGTATGTGTGTATGTGTGTGTGTGTGTGTGTGTGTGTGTGTGTATGCAGAGGTAGTTATCTGTTGTTCGGCGTCATTCAACATTGAACATTACATCCACCAGGTTTGTAGCACCAGGTCAGATTATTGATAACATCGGACAGGAAGTTCAACTGTGAGAGATCCACTCCTCACAGTTCTACGTCAACCATGTGAAGCCAAGCATTTCACAATACGGCCGAACAACCTCAAAGAGGAAATGAGACGAAAGGCGACCAAAAGATGAGGAGACCAGATATCCGTATCTGGTGAAGAAATGGAAAAGATCACAGAGGTTATTTTGAGCCAATGCAGAAGTGGTAGAGGAAAAGAAAAATCTCTAAAAATGTAATTGTGCGTGTACAGCTTCAGTGTTAAGTTCAAAGTTACCAGTGACTAACTCCTGCTGGTTACTAGTGTGTGTCTGGGTGTTTAACCTGTCTGTCTGCTGTCCTCCAGGTCCTGGACGTGGACAGCAGTGTGACCTACAGCACGGTGAGGGCTCCGCAGGCCTCGGCCGTCACCAGCGACCTCTACGCCTCAGTCAACAAACCTCGCAAATGACGCACTGCTGTTTGCTTCTGACTGAGGTCTGGTCCTGTCAGAGTCCACAGGATCCACTGGTGGGAGAACCCTCACTGCCCAGAGGGTGGCAGCACAGGTCAACTAGCAAAAAGAAACCATTATCTACCTGTCTGTCTGTCTGTCTGTCTGTCTGTCTGTCTGTCTGTCTGTCTGTCTGTCTGTCTGTCTGTCTGTCTGTCTGTCTGTCTGCCTGCCTGCCTATCTATCTATCTATCTATCTATCTATCTATCTATCTATCTATCTATCTATCTATCTATCTATCTATCTATCTATCTATCTATCTATCTATCTATCTATCTATCTATCTATCTCACTATCTGTCTGTCTGTCTGTCTGTCTGTCTGTCTGTCTGTCTGTCTGTCTATCTATCTATCTATCTATCTATCTATCTATCTATCTATCTATCTATCTATCTATCTATCTATCTATCTATATCTGTCTTAATGTGCTGAACAACAGCTCAGATAGCAGTAGTAGTCGTAGTAGCCGTTGTAGTAGTAATACTGTAGCACTACTAGTAGTACTAGTGGTACGTAAAATCTATTCCGTCTGTAAATGAGCAGGATGGCTGAGCATGAAAAGTTCACATTTTATTTTTTTAACAAATAGCTTAATAATGGGTCCAAATGTGATGATAACATAATGTGTGCTATGTTATCATCACCAAGTGCTCAGCTGCATTTATTTGTGTTTTGTTTTTGTTGTATATAAAAACTTTTGAAATAAAAATGCTTTTTGTACTGAAAGACAGTTTTTTTGTTTCTATAATGTGTTTTGGATGACAAGTATAGAATCAGCTTTCTACTGCAGCGAAAGAGAGAACAAGAAGGAGAGAACTGAAAGAGTTTCTTGAGGTACGGTGGCCCTGAGAGCTCAAATCGCTGAACCAAACATCTTCCTTGAAAACGTGCTCACAGTATTTACAGAAAACCAGACTTGGCACACTGGACAGTGCAGAACACACACATATATGAGCTAATCCATCATTTCTCACAGATAACGGATTAGTGACTGCATGTGTTGTCTCCTGCTTTCTAAACACAATAAAGAGACATTTTTGCTGTTGATTGAAAATTTCAGGAGCATAACAACAAAAAAAGAAAAAGCATCACCAGCTGCAAATCTGGAAGCAGATATGACCCTTACATACATTTACTTTTTGGAGAGAAAGCAGCAACAAAGCTCACATATTATCTTTATCTATTCCTCTCTCTCTCTCTCTCTCTCTCTCTCTCACACACACACACACACACACACACACACTCATAGACAACGTTTACAGAGAGTAATTAGTGTGTGTGTTGAGCATGAAGAAATTGTAGTTGGGGGGGTTGTTAATGCACTTCAGGACAAAGGGCTGTCAAACAAACTGATTCTGCTTCACTGACAATCCCTACAGGACGCATTCCACACACACACACACACACACACACACACACACACACACACACACACACACACACACACAAGAGTCGAAGGACAAGGCCAATGGGGGATTAAAGATGAGGAAATTCATTAAGGCATAAATATGGATTAGCCCCTAAAGCTCGCAGACTGACACCGTTCCTGGCAGAAAGAAAAGTTTGGGGTTTTTTTATTAGTTTTTGACCATTAAAAACACAACTTTCTCTCACTCGTAAATGTGGTTTCGATTGGTCTGAGATCCTGTACTTTAGCCCTCGAGCATTACCACCCATCAGTGAGAGTAATTACATCATTAGGCATACAAATGGGCTAATTTGGCCTTTTTTTCCCCCCAACCCCTTTTTACTTGTCAAAGAGTCCGTAAGACTATGACCCAATTTAAACAACCAATGACAAGTGAGAGAACATCTCCTGAGCCAATCGGCTGCGTGGCCCCACCCACCCACATGCATAATAATAAGGCATCGAACAATAACACAAGTGGGGGAAACTTGCAAAAAGCTGCAGCTTGCTCTGTGGGCTCTGGAGGTTCCTTTGGCTCTCTGTGAAAACCGCCACCATGGTCGACGCCTTCTGTGCCACCTGGAAACTGGTCGACAGCGAGAACTTTGATGACTACATGAAAGCTCTTGGTAAGTCCTCACACATTCATCACGTGTGCATCATGTCAGAGCGTTTCCTTTCTTTGTCTTGCTGATTAGAAGTTGGCCTAAAAAGAAGAAAAAAGAGTTGTTACAACTGGATTCTCTCTCCATCTCTCCATCAACAGGTGTGGGCTTTGCCACCCGACAGGTGGGGAACGTGACCAAGCCCACGGTCATCATCAGCCAGGAGGGCGACAAGGTGGTGATCCGCACCCAGAGCACCTTCAAAAACACAGAGATCTCCTTCAAACTGGGGGAGGAGTTCGACGAGGCCACGGCCGACGACAGGAACTGCAAAGTAAGTCCAAGCTGACATCTCGGAGTTGGATTTTTTTTTTTTTAATTCACTTCTTCTCAGATTCAGATTCAAGCTGTTTGTTGCTCCGTGGCGGACATCTCGGGGCTTTAGCAGCATCTTGATACGTTTGTTTTCCACCTCGGTGCCAAAACTAAAAGGGGTCGTTTGTCGTCTTTTGTCTTCCAGTCCACGGTGACTCTGGATGGAGACAAGCTGATCCATGTCCAGAAGTGGGACGGCAAAGAGACCAAGTTCGTCAGAGAAATCAAGGACGGCAAGATGGTCATGGTAAGACGGTTAGACCCATATCTGCTCTGCAGGATTCTATGAGTAAAACAGGTGACAGGTGAAAGCTTTTATTCCGCCTTGGCTGAGGGTCTTGATCTGCACAGAAAGATGGAGTCACAATAAGCTCGTATCGCTCCACATTCCAAGAGAGAGAAACCTCCTTGATCTGACCCCTGGACCCTCAGATTAAACGTATGATGCTCCACCAACTCAGCTATCCATGCTGCCTAGACTTCCTAGACTGTAGGTTTATCCAGAGGGGAAACGTGCACCCTATTTGACATGAATCAGTTTTACAATCATGTGGAAGCTTGTGCACATTATTATACTCTCAAATAAAATGTTAAATTTCAGGCAGTTTTTTTTTTCATGAATGTGCCGTGATAAATGAGCTTGTCTTCTCATGCATCCAGTCAGATTAGCTTTGTTCCTCCCCCAAAATAAAGCTCGCTCTGAGCCTGTTTGGGAGCATTAACTTCCCTGTCATGGTAACTGTCGTGTCCTCCTGCAGAATTTGACCTTTGAAGACATCCATGCAGTCCGCAGCTACGAGAAGGCCTGAGTGCAGCCTCCCAAAGCGGCCAAGAAGTGTTGATTTTCTAATTATTATTGACTGTATGCTTCTCTTTGCACTTCGTCGTCCTCCTCTTCCTCATGTACATGGCCTGCAGGCTGCACGCATTTTGTAAGAAATCTTTTTTTTATATGAAAACATTTCTGTCGTGATTGATGGATCGTCTTTGCAGCCCTGTGTGAAACATGAAATAAAAAGAAAAGAAAAACACAGTTTGTTCTTTCTCATTCTCTGGTCTGGTCATGTTGTGACATAATAGAAATGCTCAGAGATAAAATATTACCCGACAAGAAGAATGTAAAGCTTGGATATTAGTGAAGGTTTGACCTCTGACCTTTGAAGGAGTGGAGCAGAAAATGCGGCCTCTACATGAAGCCATTAAATCACCTCGCAGCCTGTGCAAATTTACAAGATAAAGATAGAATCATCAAACAACCTGGCTTGGTGCAGCCAGGTTGTTTGATGGGACTACTGTGACTACTGTGATTACTACTCACACTACTGTTCCTTAAAGGGTCAGTTCACCCATTTCCCTGGTCCAACCCAACACAATCACAGCCTGAACATCAAAGTACAGTTTAGCCCAACTGTAACTCTGAGCTCATGCAGGTAGGTGTGTGATGAACCCTGCTCCATCTCATTCATGATTTTAACCTGTGGGCTAATCCAAACGGCCTGAACTGATTGAATGAATATGGATAAGCAGGTGTTTACAAAAAAAACGCTTACTTTATTGTTTTTATGATACTTTCCATTTCCATTCCACACAAATACATATATGCATGCATGCACACAGGGACATAGGAAGTGGAATCTCTGGGGATGTTAGGTTCAGATGGTGAAGTTCTTTCTGTTTTATAATCAGTATATTTAGTGCAATTTACTTTAATAAAAGCAGCAGCATAGATCATATTTTCTGTTTAAAATATGGTTGAAGTCTTACCAGAGATTTCAGATTCCAGGAGATCTGCTGCATTTAAAAGATGACAAAGTTTCGTGGGGTTTCCAGAGGATCATCTGGATTAACACAGTGGCAGATTATAGCATTAAGAATAAGACAATTAGCATTAGTGAGATTCAGGTTCAAACCATTATTATTTACCCATATACCAATTCAAATACGTATTATATGCAATACATAAATATTTCAAGAGGTAATTGACTAAAATAATTTGATGTAGGCTCCACCTCCTTTTCAAAGGTACAAACAAGGGGTTTAACAGACAACAATTTACGTTTATGAATATTAAAGCTGGCCAAAAAGAAGATGAGGTTTAAAAGGAAAATAAAAATAATTTTAAAAAATCATCTCCAACAATTTGTAGTTAGTCAGTTAGGAAATAAATAAATAAATAAATAAATAAATAAATAAATAAATAAATAAATAAATACCTGTTTTCACCTTTTCCCGCCCGTTCCTTTTGACCGGTGACGTCACCGGAGCGCCGCTCCACTTCCTGTTTATGTTGGTGGAGAATGACCGCCACGAAGCCGCGCGAGCCTCTACGTACAGCCGGCAGCGGCGGGTCTGTCTCCCCCTGAACAATGCTCCGTGTGCTGTGTCTGCTGCTGGGCCTGCGGGGGGTGGTGGAGGCTGCGGCCGCTGGGAGGAGATACCTGGCGGGTCCAGGTGAGACCAGGAGACCCCCTGCTCCGTGTGTTGTGGTTTAATGAGAGGCAGGTGAACGTCCAGATGTTTGTTATGACTCAGTGTCGCTGTCTACCGAGCTGCAGCTGCTAACACCGGTACCGGGCACACGGGAGAGATCCAGCTGTGAAACGTTTTCTTCACTTCCTGGTTGTTTTGGAGTCTGTTATTGTTGCCGAATCTGTCCCTGGGCCCCATGGAGCTATTTTAAGTTTCGAAATCTGTCGTGATATTTATATTTTGTTGACAGCGCATCGAAAACTTTATAATTTAATGAATTTTAAACGGAGTTCAAGCAGCAGCGTCTGCATTAGTGTTCAGTGACAATGGTGTGTTTTGTTTTTAAAGTTTTATTGTTTATTTACTTGAAATTTGGGTTTTAAATTTTTATTGAGTAGTATGAATCAGACCTCACACTGCTCACACTGAAGGCGCGCGCACACACACACACACACACACACACACACACACACACACACACACATACACATACACATACACACACACCAAAAACATGCAGAATCTACATAGAAAACAGGGTGGAAATATGGATTTCTAGAAGTCTATAAGCACACGTGCCATGTGGTACAATAATTCAGAAGGTGAGTAAAAAGCAATGTTTAGTTTGATAATATTCAGCTTGCGTCACTGCATGGTAAAGTTTGCTGGACATGTAAAAGCAGCGGTCTGAACTGTTCGTCCTCTCTCTTTCTCCTCTCTGTCTCCTCTTGACCAGGTCGTTTCTGGCACATCACAGACCTCCACCTGGACCCCACCTACCACCTGGCCCCGGACCCCACCAAGGTCTGCTTCTCCTCCAAAGGAGCTCCGGCCACACACCCCGGCCTGTTCGGGGACTTCCTCTGCGACTCGCCCTACCGCCTCATCCAGTCGGCCTTCGCTCACATGGCACAGCTCACGCAGCCGCAGGACTTCATCATCTGGACCGGGTGGGCCCTCACACGGATGGAGCGAGACGCTTTCTCCTCCTCCTCTTCCTCACCTTCTCTGAGAACCTGAACGTTTGTTTATGCATGAAAACATATCAGTGAAGTAGAAACAGGGCAGTTTATCGAAACTGTGGCCTTTTTTTTACATTGTGTGTATGTGTGTTCTGTGGTCTGGGAGAGGAAACCAGTTTGAGGTATTGACTGAGAGAAAGAGGATGTGGCCACGAGCATCGCGCTGCGCATGTGGCTGTTAGAAATAGCTCTAGATGTAGCAGATGAACTGCACATCTAAATCTCACTTCTCAGTCTCTCCGACGTTATGATTGACTGAATGTGAGAGTATTTCAAGTCGTGATCTGCAAGCAAAGGTGTGATCACTCACTTTACGCCAAAATAACTGAATGACTAACTTGTTCTCAAATGCGTGGCTAAGTCGGGGCGAGCTCTCCCGCTTTCTTCGTGAGGAAGTGAATGAGTTTCCTGCTCTGTGATGTTCTAGAGAAACCAGCTCTCGACTAATCAACAGCTAATCAGCTCAGCCAAGAATGCATGGATGTATTAAAGTGGCTTCAGAGGCGCTTAGGCCTCCTCTTTCATGCCTTTTCTTACTGTGCAAGCAGATATTGTTTGTAAATATACTTCTTTCTTCTGTTGTTGCTGGGCTATTGTTCTGTACCTAGCACGAGTTTGCCTTTTTCACCCGAAGGCGTCCGAGCTGGAGGTGACGGGAGGCACTGTGATTGTTGAGGCTGCGCAGATTGCTTCACTTTTCTTCATCTTTGTGGGAAGGTTTTACTGTTAAACAGAAGAAGAAGAAGAAGGAGAAGTAGCTACAAGACGTGTTTGCTCAATCGCTCAGATTTGTTCCTTGTTACTTATGAGTAAAAAGGAATATTTAAGATTGACAAAAACACTCATTTGATTTATATTGCGATATACATCAATATTGAACGATATGGAAAAAATACTGTGAATAACAATAATAATATTGATAATATTCAACAGTAACAATGATAAAAGTTAAATACAGTAATAAATAAATGAGGAGAGAAAACGTGGCAGAGCGGTCCAGGTTGAGTCTTGCAGACAGTGAGTGTGTGTGTGCTGAGACGTCTCTCTGTCCACCAGAGACAGTCCTCCTCACGTCCCTCCGGAGCAGCTGTCCACAGACACGGTGATCCAGGTGATCAGCAACATGACGCAGACCATACGCCAGCACTTCCCCGGGCTGACGGTCTACCCCGCCGTGGGCAACCACGACTTCTGGCCCCAGGTACGGAGAGACGTAGCAGCGTTACAACAGAACAGCTGAGGGACAGGGCCGTAAAATGACTCAATGCAAATGGATATGAAACTAGGAAAAACAAGACAATAACACTCAAGTATGAGCATCCTCTCCTCTCAGCCTGTGAGCTGAGCTGTCCATCATGAGGTGGTGGGTCCAGGACAGAAGCGATCATGTGTTGCAGCTCTTAACTGGATGTATCACCAGCATCAGCTCGATTAGGACGTCAGGGACGATGATGATGATTGAGAGTGACATGGAGCCCACAGCTCGTGTTTTCAGACAAATCTAATATTTGTTGAATGATATCAGCCAGTTAGAGCTCATTATAGGACGTGCTTGTGTGTCCATAGAGGCTGTTCATAGACATCACGAGGGGAGTGATGGACAGAGATGGATAGGGATGCTATTACTGTACATTCCTGTACTTGCAGGATATTCTGTTCTTTGTAAAAAGAGTGTTTTTGTATCTAACTTATGGTTCCTGGTGGATCATTAAAGTATGGATCTAGTATGTGCTGATCTATGGTGGTGGTTGTGGGACTGTATCTCCTGTTGCTCTGGCTTCTCAGGACCAGATGCCGGCCTCCACTAACGCCATCTACAGAGCTGCTGCAGAGCTGTGGAAGCCCTGGCTGCAGCCCGAGGCTCGGCTCACGCTCTCACAAGGTGACGCGTCAACACGTTAGCGTCACGCCTGATGCGTGTTGAAGGCCACGCTAGGCTTCACTCTGAGCTGGGCCGGTGCTCTGTTGTCTTCTCCTGCAGGAGGCTTCTACTCCCAGCTGGCGAGGCCCGGTCTCAGGGTGGTCAGTCTGAACACCATCCTCTACTACGGCCCAAACAAGGTCACCAGGAACATGACGGACCCTGCAGGCCAGTTCCAGTGGCTGGAGAACACTCTGGAGAAAGCTGAGCAGAGCCTGGAGAAGGTCGGACGCGCTTTCTGTCCATGCACAGAAATGTTCTGGAACAGTCTATTAAATCTGATACCTCAGCCTGTATTGAGAATAAGCAGTAATCAGATTAAGACATATGAAGCATTTCAATCTCAGTCACATGATGCAGACATGGAAACACCTCATTAGATAGCATCTTTGTGGAAATCTTGCAGCATTTGCAGCTGTCGACTGTTTGATGACTCATGAAATGTGTCATATGCAAAACGAGATGTTACACCCTGGTTATACTGCGGTGCTGTAAATGAGGGAGGTGACCAGGATCAAGCCCTGGGTGCTGCTAACATGGGAATGGAGATATGTGTCTGAACCAGTGGAGGAGGAGGACTCGTACTGGTCTGAACCAGTGGAGGAGGAGGAGGAGGATACGTACTGGTCTGAACCAGTGGAGGAGGAGGACTCGTACTGGTCTGAACCAGTGGAGGAGGAGGACTCGTTCTGGTCTGAACCAGTGGAGGAGGAGGATACGTACTGGTCTGAGCCAGCTGTAAACCTCTGGAAGATTGTGAGCAGCTGTTGAAGCAGAAGAACACTAACTTGTGCCCCTTCATAACAGACGTTATCTCATGGCACTTTACAAAGAGAGCAACAATATGTACATGGTAAAACCCCCCATCCTCAGACCGTGGCTAGTGGCCACACTCCTTCTACTGTCCCCTGGTTCAGACCATGGAGGAGACCAGGAGGAGGAGACCAGGAGGAGGATGACAGGAGGAGCAGAAGTAAAGCACACTATGTGATGTAGGCGTGTTGTTAGTTAATCCCACTATGCTAAACTGCATACAGACAGGAACATGAATAGATGATTCCATTAGAAACATCATAATCCAGTTATCTCTGGTGTTACCCCTCCGCTCCTGTCCCTGCAGGTCTACATCATCGCTCACGTTCCTCTCGGGTTCCTGCCCTATGTGAGGAACACCACGGCCGTACAGGAGCCTCACAACCAGAGGCTGGTGGACATCTGCAGGAAGTTCAGCCACGTCATCGCCGGACACTTCTACGGCCACACACACAGGGACAGCATCATGGTGCTGCTGGACCAGCAAGGTCAGGGGACCGTCCAAACATCCGGTCCTGCTGCAGAGTGTGTGTGTGTGTGTGTGTGTGTGTGTGTGTGTGGGGGGGGGGGGGGGGGGGATCTGCTGCAGCTCTCTGCTGCAGCTCTCTGCTGCAGCTCTCTGCTGCAGCTCTCTGCTGCAGCTCTCTGCTGCAGCTCTCTGCTGCAGATCAGCTGAAGTTGCTCGTGGCCTCTTAACTAGCCTCTTAGATCGCTGCTTCCTGTCCTCATAGCTCAGTAACCAGCATTTAAAAAGAGATAAAGCTCTACCAGCAAACTGGCCTGGAGTCTGGTCTCTGTCCATGTGTTGTTATGGTATTTGCCTAAAGTGAAGACAGTATCGAGTGTATTATGTTCTGTGACAGTTTCAGTTTATGTTTGATTGGTAGTCTGTGGTCTAAAGCAGAGATCAGACTGAGGCTTTGTTTCTCCTCGGTGGCCTCGCTCCACAGGGAAACCAGTCAACTCTCTGTTTGTGTCACCGGCTGTGACGCCAATCAAGAGCGTTCTGGAGCCGTACTCCAACAACCCGGCGTTCCGCATGTACCTGTACAACAAGGAGGACTACACTGTGTTGGTAAGATGGGAAAGTGTGTGTCTCTGCTCCTGGTTCCTCCTCAGTCTCTGGTTCCTCCTCAGTTCCTCCTCAGTTCCTCCTCTAGTTCCTCCTCTGGTTCTTCCTCAGTCTCTGGTTCCTCTGCAGGTTCTGGCTCCAACATATCAGGCTGGATGTGGATGCATCAAAGCTCCATAGCTGCAGCAGAGCTCCAGTTATTGAAGGAGAACACACTGAGGACCAGGAACGTTAACGTAGAGTCAAACATAGTTGTGTAAAGTCACTTCATGGGAGTCAGCCTGAAGCCTACATATGAACAGGTCTCAGATCTACAGTTTAGCTCTGCAGCTTCTGAGTTAACTCAGGAACGAGGATAAATAGATCTGTTTGGAGACTGTGCAGAAAGTGAACAGTGAGTTAGTAAACATGTGGATGAATTCAGGTGGGGCTGGAACGTCTCGGCTCTGACGTGCCTCCCTTCAGCTCCTCGTCTCCATGGTGAACGGCAGAAGAAAGACGTCGCTCTGATGATTAATCACGGTGTCGATCAACGCACAAAAACTGTTTGTGGCCTTCAAAAAAAGCCCCTCAGAGCTCACTCCCCCTTCTTCCTCCCCCCTCTTTCTGCCCTCTCTGAAGGATCTCTGGCAGTACTACTTGAATCTGACGGAAGCCAACGAGAAACAAAGGTCGGACTGGAGGCTGGAATACATCATGACGGAGGCGTTTGGCCTGTCTGACCTGCAGCCTGGCAGCCTGCTGCAGCTGGGCCTGAGCTTCAGGCTGCCCCAGGCCAGACGCTTCCAGCAGTACTTCACCCACTTCATGGTCAGCTACAACAGCAGCATCACCTGCCAGGGCGCCTGTAGGCTCTACCAGGTGTGTGCCGTGCTCTACCTGGACCAGACGTCCTACTCCAGATGTCTGGCCCAGGAGGAGCCGTAGAGTCCACCCAGAGAAGGGATGCATCTCAGGACTCCTTCACTTTGTTTTTACTATGATTTTATCTTCTGTCAACATTGCAAAGTTGCACAATAAGCAGTGATCTACCAAAGAACATATGATGCAGAAGAAGAAGAAGAAGCAATATTTTGAGCAGCTTTGTTTGATCGAGCTGCAGCCTCAGGGAGACGGGTCCAGGATGTGGGAGACGCATTAATCCTGTCTTATTTTTTCACTTTCAGTGTTTTTGATTGTTCAGACTCAGGTAGCATGAGTTCAGGAAACAGGGAGAGCTGCAGCGTGAACCTCCTGCAGGACATTAGCAGCTGTGTTGTAATCATGATCATGTTGTCATCCAGTACTTGAGCTCTTCTTTGCTGACTCATGCAATTTTCATACACATTAAAAACTTGGTCAAATAAATGATTAAATAAAAAAACATCTTGTAATTTTGTTGTGCTTGCACCTCGTCAATTACATGTAAGTTTTCTGTTCTATTTTATTCTATTTTATTCTATTCTACTCTTAAAAAAGAGTCTTTTAAGTGTAAATGAATAGAAGTGAACACTTGCTGCTCAGACGCGCTGTGAATACAGAAGTATTGATGAAAACATCTTAAAAAACAACATCTTGTCGAATCAAAAGTTGTTGCACATCAGTGTTGTAATTAAACGTTTCATAACGACCTGAAGTTGATGTTTGTTTTTCTTCTGGATGCAACTAATGAAACTAAATGAACATTTAAACTGTAAAATAAGAGGCTTCATATCAGACCTCTGTCCAATCCTGCACTAGTGGATTACTGTTAATCTGATGGGTGATCTGATGGAGGCAGAGTCTTGGTTCAGTGAGTCAGGTTTAGTTAGGAGAGCCAACGTCTTCACTGAGAGTCAGACACCTGGTCATCCTGTCATCTGTCACCTCCATAACAATCTGCAGGTTGGAGCCGCCTCGTAGTTTATTTTGATCAAGTCTTTCTCTGTCAGCTCAGAGAAGCTGTGTCTCCCTCTCTCAGGTTAGCAGTGGGTCGCTCTGCAGCCGACGGCGTCTAACCTCGGCTGAACCTCTCCTCCCTCCGTCCTGAGCTCGTTCAGCGTTTGTCCAAATGTCCCAGAATCCCCTCTTGTTTCTGTGCCACCACCTCAACCAAGCATGTGCCCTAAGCCCCCTCTCAGCTCAGCCTTTGTGCGCTGGCACACACCCCCTTCCCCTCCTACACATGCTGATTACACCTCCTAAAGCTCCTCTGGCAGCTCTTTTTCTTGAATGTAAAAATGCCCTCGTACAGTTCTGAAAATGGCAGAAGTCTGATTAGATTTTGGCACAAGCCGTGGTTCCCACTCCAATGAGAAACAAAAGAAAGAAAGTGATTCTATTGTTTCTCATCCCTCTTGTATTAAATCAAATTAAGCGGGGCGGCCTGGCGTCAATGTTCAGATCCCAGAATAAAATGATTGCCACATTTGGCAGCTGTCCACTGTTTGATGATGCTGCCTCGGGTCCAAAACAAGGTGGAGGGAGAAGGAGTAGAAAGGTGGGGCTGAAACTCAACCTGTTGGGTTATTCAACCTATTCAGTGTTTGAATAGAAAGAAGCTTTGGAGGCTGCAGACATGGGAGTGTTTGAACGAGGCAGGTGTCTGAACAAGCTGGAAGCTGTACGAATGTTGGATATGAATGAAATATTCTCAAAGAAAATTCTACAAACACAATATTGTCATATATGTGCTGCGTTAATCATTTAGATATGATTCATTTTACTGTTTTTGTTCCCAAAACATGCAGCAGGAGAGAAGAGAGAGCGAGTCGCCTCGGAAGCTTGAAATCCCTGAAACTTTGTGTTAGCTCAGATCTTTCCCCTCGTGTGCCTCCAAACATCCATTATTATTCGAGCCCCCCGTCTCCGTCCCCGTCCACTCTGTGCCTTGAAAGAACGTAACCGTGGAGACGGAGTTGGTGGTCGCCGCGGATACGGAGAGGACTCCATCGCCACGGAAACGGCAGCAGAGCTCCCAGCCCTCCGAGTCTGAGGTCACTGTTAGCTGCAGACAGGCCAAACAGAGGTGTGTGTGTGTGTGTGTGTGTGTGTGTGTGTGTGTGTGTGTGCCATCCAGAGACCCAGCAGCTTTTTTTATTTTTCTGACTGCACTTTTAGTTCAACTCGACTGAACCCCAGTCAGATTTCACACATTTGGAAGTGAGACTGAGGCACTGAAACTACAAAGAGCTGCAGCTCAGACCGTTTCATCGTGAACTTCATCTCTGGATTTCTGGAGTGTTTGATGAACTTTACTGAGTGTTGTTAACTCTTTCTAAAGTTTAAATACTGGGCTCTTCAAGCTTCTTGGATGTACATATTTTCACGTTCCTGAACGTCTTTGAGGTGTGGACAACTGCTCTCGACCCACAAACCAAACACTGATCAATCATGACGATAACTCACCTACCAAACAATGATGTGTTGCAGTCCCAATACTTTTAATGCATTTCACACAGAAATCTCCTATCAAAGGTGACTGTGGAGCTTGAGCAGCGGTGGTTGGAGCCTCCTCATGGAGGACAGCGCCTCCTCTCTGCCTCCTCTCCTCCTTCACAAACCAAGAAGATGTTTGTGGCAGGATGCGGAGCGGCCTCAAGCCTTTCAAGCTGAGCAGAGTGTAGAGACGTAAGCAGAGTGGAAACCTTCAGAAACAATCTGTCTGTCTGACTGGTGTCTGACTGGTTCTGTGTCTGTCTGACTGGTGGTGCCCCTCAACCAGTTAATCTGAGGATTACTGTCAGGACAGTATAGACACCCAACTGCCCTCTCCTGGGGAGCAGGAATCTCTCTCTCTCTCCCTGAGTGTGTGTGTGTGTGTGTGTGTGTGTGTGTGTGTGTGTGTGTGTGTGTGTGTGAGAGACACTCCCAGCTCCTCAAATCCCTTTTTGAAGTCTTCAGACTTGAATTTATACGGTTTAGAAATAACCTGAATGTTGTTCTTTTTTTTCGTAGACACCGCCTGATTCTGAATAGATGCCGGGGTTAACGCTGGCACTGTTGCAGCATTTTTTTTTTCCTTCTAGGAACATTTTCCACTCAGCCGATTAAGACCTCCCGTGAGCCGGGGCTGATTAGATGGATGCTTGCTCCCTTTTTTTTTTTTTTCTTGCAACGTTTGCAGAGCGGGGGTCTGGACCGGGGTTCAGCCCCAGGCTTGAACCCACACACTGGACTTCTTTAGAAGAGAGGAGAAAAAAAAGTCTTTTTTGACTTGGAGACTTTTTGTCAGAAACGGGTGAACGAACCCTTCAAGTGCCGCTTTAAAAGCCATTTGGAGACATGACGTCCTCCTCAGGTAGTGAAGCTGTGCTAGACTACTTGTCTAGTCAGAGTTAGCAGAGGTTAGCAGAAACAGTGTCGGGGGCTATTGTCCCTCCCTGTCTCTCTGGTCAGATTTGATCTTGGACCTGGGGGGACTCTCGGGCGGTTGTATTGACGCAGACCCAGCCAGATTTGGCTGCGTCTTTGTCTCCAGCCGGCCTGACCCCGGCTGACCTCCTCCTTCTGCTTCTGCTTAATCCTCCCGTGGAGCACAGCGCTCGTCTGGTCTGGAGCGGGCCGGGAGCGATTAGCGTCTCCGAGCATCTCCTGGACGTAGACACGTCCGGTCTGGAGGGATGAAGGGAGGGATGAAGGGAGGGATGGACCTGGATAGATCTGTGAATATCTCCAGGTTGTGACTTGTTTGCATTTTGATTCAGAATGGAAACAAAAAGGAGAAGAAAAGAAAACGCTCCTCGCTCCACTCTCGCTGCCCTGCATCATGTGTTAGCGTGGCCTGCTAATCACTGAGCAGCTCAGCTCATTAAACGCCTCAATACTGCAAAGAAAAGGCTCTAATCTGCCCTCTGTGTGTGTGTGTGTGTGTGTGTGTGTGTGTGTTTCATAGAGACCTGCTTAATATGGTTTGATTCTTGCTGCTGAGACTGTGAAGGTGAAATATACGTATTTTCATTCTCAGATCTGCACGATGGACTGGGTGTTAGCTGGGTGTAGTTTCTTACGTAAAACATAAATTCTTTTTTTTGGTTTATTTTGTAGAAATCTTTGTTGTGGCTCTCGGTTTGCTCCTGTTGCAGGTCAGAGCAGCGCAACACAAAGCTGCTTTTATAAGTCCAGAGATATTGTCTCACACCCAAGTCTCACACAGTCTATAATGGAGAGAGAGAGAGGGGAGGGGAGGGAGGGAGGGGAGGGAGGGAGGGAGGGAGGGGAGGGGGGGTGGAGGTGGGTGAGTGGGTGGGGGTGGAGGTGGTGGGGGGGTCTCTTTAGTCTCATGCTTCAGTAGTGATTTGTCAGCGGGCATGAATGGACTCCTTCATCACTGAGTGGAGACAGCAACAGGCAATCTGTGTGTGTGTGTGTGTGTGTGTGTGTGTGTGTGTGTGTGTGTGTGTGTGTGTGTGTGTGTGTGTGTGTGCTCTAGTGGGGGTCCAGCCTCAGACTGGAGTTTGCTCTAAGCCTCTTGTAGCCTCGATCTCTCTCTGGTATGGGCCCACCATAGGCAGTTCTCCCAGCAGCCAATCAGACGCCACAGAGCCGGTTACATCACAGCCCGGCGGCGGCGGCGGCTGCAGCGGTGGCAGCGTCAGGTCCAACCTGCATCTACCCCCCCACCCCCACCCCCACCCCACCCCACCCCACCCCGCCCTCCCACACCCCTCCATCCACCCCCACCCCCTCCAACCAACCCCCCCCCCCAGCCCTCAAACAAAGACAACTCAGACGTGAGCAGGATTATTATAGAACAGACGTTAGAATATGAAAAATCCCCTGAGGTCCTACCAGGGGACCAGAGCAGTTATGGAACATTCTCCAGGTGTGAGTTTCCATCCTGTAGATCCAAAAACCTGCATGTTTAGGTCGATTGGAGACTCTGAATTCTGCCTAAAGGTTCGAATGAGAAAGTGAATGTAGGAACCAATCAGCTGGCACCTTGTGGCAGCGCCACCTGCATGTGTGCATGAGCAGGTGATGAGAGGCGACTTGTAAAGTTCTCGTGATGGAACGCTTCTGAGAGCATCTCCTCCTCCTACTCTCACCCTCTTCCTCCTCTTCCTCCTTGTCCTTCATTGCTAACTCTTCTAAACTAGTGCTGAAACCACACACTTGTACTAACACTGCTGCACTCTTGTCTGAAGAACCTTTGGTTTTTGATAAAGTGCAGTTTAAATGCAATGCAAGTAAATGAAAGACAGATAAAGTGAAAACTTGTGAAAATCAGGTTTTATTTATTTAGACGTTAATTAATTTGCAGAAAAGACCAGAGAATAAAGGACTTTATCCACAGTCTCTTTCTATAGAGCGGCTGTCTAGGAAGGAGAGGCTGGTTGTGTGTGTGTGTGTGTGTGTGTGTGTGTGTGTGTGTGTGTGTGCTGTCAGTGTGAATGAGCTGGACTTGGACCAGCCACTGACACTGCTGCTGCACGGTCCAGTCTCCACTCCCAATTAAAATTTCACCCAGAAAGAAGAAAAGAAGCGAGTGGTGCATTTCCCACTGGAGTAAAGCTTTTGTGGCGGGGCACAAAGCTCTGATTATGGCGCTGCTAGTGATGAATTTATGAATGGGCACAAGAGATGGATGGAGGCCACTGGAAGAGTGTCCCATTATCCCAGACTGTTGTGGAATTTGTCCTCACGTGTGTGTGTGTGTGTGTGTGTGTGTGTGTGTGTAACAGGGTGATATGACACATTGTAGAGGTGAAAACTACATTTTGACATTTAGCTACTTTAGTTTGAACTGGAAATGGAATGATCTCCACTCTGGGAATGTTAAATGGAAAATGTACATTTTGTCACTCGGCCAGTCATCGTTATATTATACACTATTTCCAGCATAAACCCCTCAATGAACAACTGTGATTTAGATCTTCTGGAAAGGTCACAGGGTTCATCCCAGACCCGTGCTTCACCCTTCACCACATTTTCTGTGAGTCAGTCATTAGTTTTCACCTAATCCTGCACACAGTGTTAACATAGAAGCTATGGAATGTTGGTTTCATCAGAAATGTTTTAACAGATGCCACAGTATTTTACTGTCCTTTACCATTCATTCTTTAATTGTACGGTCTGTATCTGGCCAGATCTGGTGCCATTTCATGCTTATCTGGCATCCGCACCTTACACTGCCGCTCACATGGATGATTATGTGACAATGTTCCTTGTTCTCCAACTAGTTCTCCTTCACTAAGTAGTAACTGGAGCTCTACCACAGCTATGAAGTGATGCTCCACATCCAGCCTGACATGTTGGAAGCAGAACCTGAGGAGGAACCAGAGACTGAGGGAGAACCTGAGGAGGAACCAGAGACTGAGGGAGAACCAGAGGAGGAACCAGAGACTGAGGGAGAACCTGAGGAGGAACCAGAGCCTGAGGAGGAACCTGAGGAGGAACCAGAGACTGAGGGAGAACCAGAGGAGGAACCAGAGACTGAGGAAGAACCTGAGGAGGAACCAGAGCCTGAGGAGGAACCTGAGGAGGAACCAGAGACTGGGGGAGAACCAGAGGAGGAACCAGAGACTGAGGGAGAACCTGAGGAGGAACCAGAGACTGAGGGAGAACCAGAGGAGGAACCAGAGCCTGAGGAGGAACCTGAGGAGGAACCAGAGCCTGAGGAGGAACCTGAGGAGGAACCAGAGCCTGAGGAGGAACCTGAAGAGGAACCAGAGACTGAGGAAGAACCAGAGGAGGAACCAGAGACTGAGGATGTGTAATTGTGTAGAGTCAAAGTAACCGTGTTTTTGTTTTCTTTTTCATTCCAGATCGTCTCTAAACTGCAGCGTGTTACTGTAACTGAGCTGCGTATGCGTCCCGCCGCTGCAGCAGGAAACGCAGCGTTTCTGCATCCAACCGTTGTGATCCAACCGTTGTGGTCCAACCGTTGTGGTCCAACACGTTCTCTGATCCTTTAATTCCTTCCTCTGCTTCTCTCTGCGGCACAGACAAGCAGCAGTTCTCTGACGGGAATCAGGAGGTTAAACCCACTGTTAATGCGTAATCTTTCCTCAATCCACCGCTCCATCGAACTGCCCCCCCCCCCCCCCCCCCCCCCCCCACCCCACCCCACCCTCCCACTTCCTCCCCTCCGCTCTGGTTGCAGGGTCAGTGAGTTTGCCCTGCAGAGGACCGGAGGGGTGTGGCGTGTCCCCCCAGTCTTTGATCGCTGTCGGGGGGTTACAACCCGTCTCATTCCACCTGGGGGACACTGTTCTGACCCCCAGCAGAGAGGAAAAGTTTCTCAGAGACTCTGCATCTCTCCAGACTTCATTCCCCAGTCATCCTCTGCCTCCTCTGAGGGGTGAGACACCCACAGATATCATGGACGGACGACATCCACGCGACAACTAAAACTGTGAGGGAACCATTAACGCAGCAGCATTTACTGGAAGAACCACATTAGCTTCAGTTTTGTGTTCTCTCCCCTTTTTGTGGCTTTTTCAAGGCCTTTAAGGATAGAGGATAGACTTCTCTCTTCCCAGGAAGTTTTAAACCTCACTGACCATCACTGTGGTTCCCAGCAGACCTCAGCTGACCCTAATCAACAGCCAGAGTATCTCCAGGACATCTATCAATGTTAGATCCTGGTTCTCCTCCAGCTCAGTCTGATAAGTCCAGCTGAAACCATTTACATCTCCATCTCAGCCACAATGAGCTGCACGGATGGGACTGTCCACAGACAGGTCTCAGGCTGGAGACAGGTTCAAACATTGGTCAGTGCTGCCACCTGCTGCCTCTGCAGAGAAACTACAGAGTTCAGAGACCAGAGAACGAGCAGTCACTTTACATTAGTGAGGAACTGCTACAAGATCAGGTGTTTCTATGAGCCTGAAACAGTTTAGAGCTGAATCTGGCGTTTTGTGCACGACACATAGAATATCATTGGATGTGAATTGCAAAATGAAATATTTTTCCTGTTTTTTCTACTTATATTTCTTAGCTGCAGTTTTGACACAAACACAGAAGGAAAGTGAGTGTACTTCTACTATCTGATATTTCAAGCATCAGATTATAATTGTACTCAGTGAAACGCGTGACTACTCAAGAAAGTTGTATTTTAAATCATATTTTCTTCCTGTCACAGTGAGATAACTATGACCCATTTTATTGAACAGGCTGTGGAAACTTCTGTTTTCACTATTTAAGAAAAATGTGAAGTGAATGAACAATCCTATTCATTTGTAACATGCACAAACGTCCATATCATTTGTAGCTGTCATTGAAACATTCTGCATCAATCATAAAGTTCATTTCTCAACCAACTCTTGACTCTCGCAAATCTGAGCATGAGAATATTATTATCAGAGGAAGCGATGAAACTCGCTACGTGGTCTAACATGACCTCCAGACTGGTAGTAGTGATGTCTCCCTTCGGTGACCAGCAGGGGGCGCCCCGGCTCCTCCGCTGTTTTAATGCACATTGTTCAGTCTAGATACTTTATGTCCTTAAGTGTGACTTGACCACATATTGTTATCATAGTTATTATAGTTTGTTGTTTTTTGTTATTAGTCACTACCAAGTAATCTACATGTCTTGCTTCAGAGTTACTAGTCTTTTCATTTTACTATTCTGGTAAATTTGTCCTCTCTCTTCTTTCTTTTTCTTATTATTTTTCTTATTATTTTAGTACGTAAAGTTAATTTCATTTAATTGTAATAAACTGATGCATTTAGTCCAGAACAACAGTCTATTTCAGGAAGAAAAATGAAAACACCTCAATAATTAATGATCAGAAGCAGCTCTGTGTGCAGTGCAAAACAACAACAGCTAAATGTTGTTTTTCAGGAGCGATTACAGCGAGGAGGATTCACCTCAGGACAGCTGAGAACCTTCAGCTGGACGGACAGAGGAGCGCTCTGAGTGTCTGAGCAGAGAATATGAGAGTATTAATGAGGCTGGAGTCCAGCGGACCTCAGGTCCAGGTTCTAATCAGCTGCTCGGTCCAGAGCCACAGTCAAAGAGCCTCAGCAGCCCAACGACAGCTGGGAGGCACACACACACACACACACACACACACACACACACACACACACACACCCTGCAGCCTCCCCCCGGGACCCTGTAACTTACCCTCATCCTCCCCCCTCTGTTCAAGAGCTCCCCCCTCCCCACCCCCATGTCCCCCCCAGACCTTTAGGTTCCATAGACCTCAACGTCACTTAGGTTTGTTTAACTCTATCTTCTGTTTTTATTTGTTGTTTATCTCCTTCTTTAGTTTATCCATCGTCCTCCACTGGTCCTCGTCACCTGTGATCGCTTATCCAATCACTGCCCCACAAGTTGAGTCACCTGTGAACACACACACACACACACACACGCACACACACACACACACACACACACACTAATATGAAACCATATCTCATCCTATTACACTTCTATAAAAATACAAACAAGTGTAAAGTATACGCTCTGTTATTTCACTTTAGTCTACACATCATGTCATTCAGTACATTTCTTATTTTATCTCTCTTTACTATGTGTAACATATTCTCCTAATGCAACAAAAACACTTTTAACTAGAACTACAGTGATGATGTTGTGATGTATTTTACTGGCATTTGATTTTACAGAAATATGAACACAACTTGTTGTAAAAGGCTCCATTTGGTTTCTGTTTTTATTCTGAATTTTATTGTAAAACGTTGTTACATTTCATTACATTTCATTTACATTTCATCCATTGTCCTTTTTTTGGACACTGATCCTTTAAAAATGAAGATAATCTGATATAATCCAGAGTGTAGGGAGAGAAGTGTTTGCATTTGCAGGGTATTTTACCATGTATTCATTTCTGTGTTCATTTCTGTTTGTTCGTGTGTGTGTGTGTGTGTGTGTGTGTGTGTGTGTGTGTGTGTGTGTGTGTGTGTGTGAGCTCAGTGCAGAGATCAGTGGGCGACACAAAAGAAATTAATGCAGCGTGTTTAAGTGCAGCTGTCTGGTCAGCAGGTGCCACAGCCCTTCCTCCTCCTCCCCCTCCTCCCCCTCCTCCCCCTCCTCCTCCTCCTCTCTGCATCCATCTATTCACCCCACCCACCCACCCACACACACACACACACACCTTTCTCCTCCCTCCCTCTCCATCCTCAGAGCCCCCACATGTCAGTCAGAGGAGACAGACCCTCGCTCTGTTTCACTCCATGAAGGTGGATCAATGAAGTCTCATCAATACTGGACAGAAAACGTCTCTTAGGTGCTGTCACCCACATTGTGGTTGGTACAAAGGGACACACACACACACCTTTCACTCTCACATTTACACAGAGGAGCAGTAGATTCTCCATGCATGTTTTGGACTGTGAGAGAGCAGCTGCAGATAAACACATGCACGCACCAGGAGGAAATGCAAACTCCACATTAAAGACCAGATGTATAAAAACCCTCTGGGCAGACTGGGAGTTGAACCAGAGACCTTCAGGCTGTGAGGTCAAAGTGCTGTTCACCAATCCACTGCGTCATAACAGGCAGCACATGTCAGTTTCACATGAGAATCATACTTTACAGATGTTTTATTAATTCTACTTCACATACTTCTTTGATATTGTTAGACAATTTTGTGTGCATGTTATTTATTGCCTATGTCTTTGATTGTCGATTGAATAGAATATATTAGAATAGAATAGGATAGAATGTTCTGTCAACAGTAAAGATGATGAAGACCACACGCCATGAAGAACAAGGATGGAGAAGAACCTGAAGATAAAGGAGAAGAACAAGCAGAAGGGTCTTGAGGAAGTGGAAGAAGAAGAAGGAGGAAGAATAAGTCTCTCTCTCAACCACATCAGAGCGTCACTGAAGGCAGAGAACAATGAACAACAACCCCCATAAACTCATGATGAACCCTCCATCTTCTCCTCCAGGCTTTCAGAAGTCCCTCTGGGGACCCCCCCCACCCCCCCCCCCCCCCCCCACCCCACCCCCATTCACCCCTGGTTTCATCAGTCTTCCTGCTCTGAAAACAAAAACACACAAAATAAAAACTAACTTGAACACTACATGTCTGGTAAATCAGACAGTGAAGGTGCTCCACCTGTGGACAGGAAGTGGTGTCACCCACTCCTCCTCCCTCCTCCCTCCATCACATCCACTCTGCCTTTTCATCATCTCACACTCCACCCCTTTTTCTCCCTCCCCCACCCTGACACCCCCTGCTGGACTCTCTCTCCCTCTCTCTCTCCCTCTCTCTCTCTCTCACCTATCTTTCTGTCTTCCTCACGATCTCTCTATCTTCCTTTCTCTCTCTCATCCTTCTACCTCATCCTCTCTCCCTCCCTCCTTCTATCTCTGTCTCCCTCCTCCCTCCTCCCTCCCCCTCCCTCTCTCCTGTTGTCACTTTTCTCCCCCGGACAGACGGCGGCGGCAGCGGGAGGAGCGGAGCCTCTTTAATCCCCTCCCCTCCTCCATCCACCCCTCCTCCATCCATCCACCCATCCATCCATCCACCCCCTCCCTCCCTCCCTCTCTCTCACTCTCTCTCTCGGAGACCCAGAAAGCGGCAGCAGGGAGAGAGACACATCCAGCACCTGTTTATCCTCTTTCTTTTTTTGTTAAAAAAAACAACCTCCGTTTGAAGAGGAGGAGGAGGATGAGGAGCGGAGAAAGAGGAGGAGGAGCAGAGCGAAGCTGCGGAGGAAGAGGCGAGTGAGCATCAGTGTGTCTGCGGGCGGAGGAGGAGCAGCAGGAGGAAGGAGGAGGAGGAGGACGGTGGTGTGGTGGTGCTGATGGTGCCGCTGGTGGTGGTGGTGTAGCAGGTGCTGCTGCAGGGGTCGAGCGCTGCAGGCGACGCCGGGGGGGAGGGAGGGAGGGAGAGGAGAGACGGTGAGCCTGTCGCCGTCTTTGTGCTGCAGACAGACGGAGACTGACATGGAGGGATGCACAGGCCGCCTCCACCTGCACCTCCCGCTCCAGCTCCAGCTCCAGCGCCACCAGCAGCAGGTTGGATGCTCCGCCTGAAGCCTGCTCCACCTGGCTGAGCCTCGCCGTGCATGCAGGAGGACGAGGAGGGCGAGAAAAGCACTGTAAAGTTAAATCCTAAAAGAAGGAGGAGGAGGAGGAGGAGGAGGAGGAGGAAGGAGGAGAGGATGCGCGTAAAAGTGAGAGTCGGATGATGCTGCATCGCAGCAGGATCACAGCGGTACGTCAGGGTGGATTTCAGGATCAGCAGGCCTCCTCCATCATCTGAAGTGTGACAGGGAGACCGTGAAGGCACCACAGAGGGCTGGTCCTACCCCCCCTTCCCCTCCCTCCCCCATCACCACCACCACCCTGTTGCTGCCCAGGATGACGCACCTGCAGGCCGGTCTCTCTCCGGAGACCCTGGAGAAGGCCAAGGTGGAGCTGAAGGAGAACCCGGAGACCCTGCACCAGGACATCCAGGAGGTGCGGGACATGATCATCACCAGGCCGGACATCGGCTTCCTCAGGACGGACGACGCCTTCATCCTCAGGTTCCTCCGGGCCAGGAAATTCAACCACTTCGAGGCGTTCAGGCTCCTGGCGCAGTACTTCGAGTACCGGCAGCAGAACCTGGACATGTTCAAGAACCTGAAGGCCACCGACCCGGGCATCAAGCAGGCGCTCAAGGACGGATTCCCCGGAGTGCTCTCCAACCTGGACAGATACGGCAGGAAGATCCTGGTGCTGTTCGCAGCCAACTGGGACCAGAGCAGGTACACACACACACACACACACACACACACACACACACACACACACACACACACGGACCCACAAAAAATGCATTATAGAGAAGAACACACACGTTACATTACACAGAAGACACGTTACTTTATGGAGAAGATACACAGGTTAAATTACAGACAAAAACACGTTAAAAACACACGTTAAATGACAGAGACACACACACACACTCCCATCTTCCTCTACAGAGACGCAGGTTACAGCATTTAGAACACACACACTTTATATTAAAGAGAATGACACACATGCTACATTGTTGAACACACAAATGTCCTAATTTTTCTCAAAGCCCTGATAGTGAAGTTGTGTTATCACAGAAACATGCACACACACACACACACACACACACACACACACACACACACACACACACACACACACACACACCCTACACTACATTACATAGGAGAACTGACACACATTACTTTCGACTCAGTCACAGAGCAGACTAATCCAGGAGAACACACACTTACATTACGCAGGGGAACACTCTCTCTCTCTCTCTCTCTCTCTCTCTCTCTCTCTCTCTCTTACACACACACACACACACACAACAATGTCCTAATTTTTCTCAGCGTCCTCATACTGAAGGTGTGTGATCATAAAAATGTCCTGATATGTCATGAAAACCTACACACAACACACACATACAGATAGAGAATCAGGACAGTAGAGGAGAGGAAATGGAAATATTCACATTTTGAGGTGATTTTAAGGTCAGAAAAGTGAAAATGCTTTGAATGCATTCGTCTGGTCAGGCAGCAGCAGAGATGTCACATGAAAACTTCTTTAAAATGTCAAAGTTTGATTTCCCGTCCGTCTGCAACTCTGACACAGCATTTACTGGATAATTGATCAATATCACCTTATTTAATGTGATAAAGGAATAAGTAATGTAATCGTCTCTGGGAAATGCCTGAAACTGGACTCTGAGAGCAGGCAGCGGGCTCCTCCTCCTCCTCCTCGCTCTTCCTCAATCAGCTGTTTGGAGGAAACACAGACATCACAGCCAGAGCAGAGCCTCGCTGAGGTCAGGGTCCCAGACCTCATCCTCGACCTCACCTCAGACCTCGTCCCAGACCTCGTCCCAGTCCTCATCCCAGACCTCGTCCCAGACCTCGTCCCAGACCTCACCTCAGACCTCGTCACAGACCTCACCCCCGACCTCATCCCCAACCTAATCCTAGACCTCACCTCAGACCTTGTCCCAGACCTCGTCCCAGACCTCGTCCCAGGCCCTGTCCCAGTCCTCGTCCCAGACCCTGTCCCAGACCTCATCCCAGACCTTGTCCCAGACCTCGTCCCAGAGCTGCCAGGCGAGGACCAGGCTGCTCTATTTGTGCTCACATCCTTTAGCATTTTACAGAGCAGTGACATTTAAACGAGCACAATAAACTATTCAGGTTTACAATGAAGGAAATGCTCATATGATCTGCAACTGAAAGGTACATTCACCAAACCTCATGAAGAACTAGAAAATCAGATTAATCTGTGTTTCTTTAGATCACTTCAGCGAAGATAAGATCTGTAAAACTACAGAAAATATCCCCAAAAAATAATTTTCGCTGTGGGGGAAAAAGCATTAGATGAGCAGGAACAGAGGAATGGCATCGAGCGGCACAGCATAGATGTGATATGCACAAAGCGCATACACACACACACACACACACACACACACACACACACACACACACACACACACACACACACACACATACACACACACACACATACACACACACACACAGAAACGGTCAAATGAGGCCACAGAACAACAGAGAAAACCAGGCGTTGTATTCTGTCACTTTTCTCTAAACAGCACAATGTTCAATGTACAACTCTGTATCTGTCTATCTATCTATCTATCTATCTATCTATCTATCTATCTATCTATCTATCTATCTATCTATCTATCTATCTATCTATCTGTCTATCTATCTATCTATCTATCTATCCATCTATCTATCTATCTGTCTGTCTGTCTGTCTGTCTGTCTGTCTGTCTGTCTGTCTGTCTGTCTGTCTGTCTGTCTGTCTGTCTGTCTGTCTGTCTGTCTGTCTGTCTGTCTGTCTCTATATCTATCTATCTATCTATCTATCTATCTATCTATCTATCTATCTATCTATCTATCTATCTATCTATCTATCTATCTATCTATCTATCTATCTATCTATCTATCTATCTATCTATCTATCTGTCTATCTATCTCAGCTTTTGATTAATTGACCTTTTCTTTTTCTTTTCTTTGATTGTTTTATCTGGACAGAGGATCTTGTCTGAGAACCGTAGATCTGAGCTGCAAATAGTTTCATCTCCATCTGGAGGGTGAACAGTTTTTGGGAGTCAGGGATGTTGGTGCTGGTTTGGTTTTGTCGTTCCATGGACCTGGTGAAGGTCAGAGCTGGGTGTTCACCTCGGGGTCGTCAGGTTATCCAAACAGAGCTGATGTGAGACAGAGTCCACCCCTGTACAGTCTGTGTGGTCTGGATCTAGGCTTGGATCTAGAGGGTGAAGGTTTAGTAATCATTCTCATCAGTTGAAGACGGATCGATCTGTGAGATCTGTTGGTTTCGCACCATGTTTCTTTTGTCTTTCCTTCCTTTTATTGGTCAGATTACTGTAACGTAGCGAGGTCTGTTCCACTGGGATTAGTTTATAGGCGCAGCGCAGAAACGTGGTTTTTATGTTTCATTATTGGGGGAAAAAACACTTTAAACTTGGCTTTGCTGATGAAGTTTATCCCCCAATACTGTGTGTATACTGTAACAGGCCCTAGAACATTATCACATCCTCTCCTATATATAAGTTTGTATAATTAATCACTTAGTGAAGCTGAGGAGCTGTACCAGTTAAAAGGAACACAAAGCCACGTTATCAGTCTTATTGGTGGTTGCCAGGTAGACATGAAGGGGCATCAGATATGTGCAGAAAAGAACATAATTACAAAAAGGCTTATTTTAAAGGCTTCTAAAGAGCTTGAAAACACATGACAATTCATGCGAATGGCAGACAAGACAACCAGTCAAACTCACATGTGATTGCCAGATGAGGGTGAAAGGTACCTGTAGATAGGTGTAATCTGTAATCTGTAATCTGTTTAGAAATGGACCAGAACATTTCCACACCCAAAGAATTGATTATAAAAGGGCAAAAAAAACCCATCGAACTTATGTTTCATAGCCCTTGGGATGAGATGAGTGAGTACTGCGAGTAAAGTAAAGCATAAAGAGTATGTGAGGTTGCCAGATAGGCATGAAATGAGTCAGTCCGGTAATAGGCCGTAACATCCCGACACCGTAAACCAGGATTGTAAAAGAGCTTCTAATCAGCATCTGAGGAGTTTCTGCTGAAACCAGTGTCCCAAATAAACAGCAAAAAAAGGAGAAACTGGAGTCACTCCGGGCCTCCTGCAGGAATTACTAATAACTGAGAGGGAGACGTCCTGGAATGAGGATTCAGAGGGGAGAGGAAGAGGAGGGAGAGGAGGAAGAGGGGAGAGGAGGAAAAGGAGGGAGAGGAGGAAGAGGAGGCAGTGTTTCATTTTTTTAGGTCACGTTTTGTCTCCACCTCGGGGTCAAAGAGTTCTAAAGAAACCAGAAAATATTAATATTTTTGAATTGAAAGCAGGGAATTCTTTGATACAAAATACTGAACAATGATGATTGAATTTTGGCTTTTTTGTACAGTGAGGATGTCCTGATCACATCTTCGTGCTCCCGAGTCATTTGACTCTCAGTATCGGCCGATACCGAGTCCTGATCTGATACTCTGGCAATGCAGTCAGTCAGCTGCATGGAGGAAACCAACCACTCAAATATGGTTCAACATCTGTCCCAAATCACTGTGTGTGTGTGTGTGTGTGTGTGTGTGTGTGTGTGTGTGTGTGTGTGTGTGTGTGTGTGTGAGGATGCTGCTCGATCTCTTAGTTTCATCTTGTCAGTAAAGCTTCAGGCAGCAGTTCAGAGAGAGAGATGAAGACAGGTGTGCTGGTGCGTTCAGGTGATGGGGGACGTCCCGAGCTTCCTGTCTGTCTCCTCCCCCTGGCTCAGCCGCTGTCCCTCGTCCCCCCAGGTACACCTTCGTGGACATCCTGCGGGCCATCCTGCTGTCGCTGGAGTCCATGATCGAGGACCCGGAGCTGCAGGTCAACGGCTTCATCCTCATCATCGACTGGAGCAACTTCACCTTCAAGCAGGCGTCCAAGCTGACCCCCAGCATGCTGCGGCTCGCCATCGAGGGGCTGCAGGTAGGAGCCCTCCACCCCGGGACAGAACGCTGCAGTTCTGCTGTTTCCTTTTAGCATATTTACCTTATTTATCTTAAACGACATGAGTTCCCTGGTGTTAAAGCTGAAGCTGTGGGACGCCGGTCTCATCAGAGTCGCCTTGGAAGCCATTTACTGTCCTTTGATTGAGGTGTGTGATTTAGATCGGTTTCTGAACAGATCTGATGCCCTTTCGTGCTCATCTGGCAACCCCGCCCGCCACTTACTTGAATGATCAGTTGACATTCCTGGCAAAACAGAGATGAGCTAGACTGCAAATGATTGCTCCTCAACAAGATGAAAGATGAAGTTAGGCTTGGAAGAGTTCAATAATTTATCTTGTTTTAAGATTAAATTTCACACGTTAATCTCCAATCTAGCAACTCTCATTTCAGTCTCATTTCAAGACAAATTGTCAAGTAAAATGATCTTGCGGCATGCACAGATGGTTTTAAGGATCTTTTTCCTCAGATTTAGTGTTTTTATTTAGTTTTTAGCCAGCGTGTGAACATTTAGCCTGTTTCACAGTAACACAGTAAATTCTCCACTATGAAACAACTGTAAAGTCCAGAACATCTGAGCAGGAACCGAGGAGCTGCTCATTTCCTTTCCCCAGGGGGTCAATACCATCTGGGCAGTTTTCTGGAGCTTGTGGCTTCAGAACAACTTTCACCACAATTTATTTGTTAATTGAAAGCTCAATGGACAGATGAGCCGACATGTGACTGCCGAGTCCTCGGAGCTGAGGGGGAAAATTTAAAAAAAAAAGGGGGAAAAAAGCGAATCTAACTCGACTTTAAAGGATTATTTTCCAGAACAAACCTCCAGCGTCTTTCCCATCAGCCACTGCTGCACGGCACAGAAATAAAGGAGTAAAGACGCCTCGACTCGAGAGCGAGTCAAGCTGCAGGAATAATGACTTTTCCATCACAGGCTGAGGCGCTGCTCCTCGGCGAGCAGGTAGACACGCTGAAAGAAAAGATTTGATCCGGTCGACGGCTCCGCTCTCCTCGTTCTCTGATGACTTCTGGTTTTCCCAGAATTCCATGTGTGGAAACGAAGGACGGGATTAGTGTGGAAGGAGTGAAGATCAGGCGGGTCTGGACTGAGACGTGCTGGGGCTGCAGCACATGAATGTTTCTGCAGCTGGTGAATCTATTGATCATTTTCTGGAGGAATCAATTAGTTGTTTGGTCCATAACGTAGACAGTGATTGTATTGGATTGGATTTGTAGAAAATATCGCTTTTATTTTGATACAAAATCGAGATGGAAACGGAACTAACGAGGACTAAAGAAACCAGGAAATGCTCACATTTATGGAGCTGACATCATGAACTTTTTTTTCATACTCAGATATACATTTTTAGGGCTCAAACAATCGATCGATTATTCAAAATAGTTGAATCATGAATCCAGTGATTCACAGAAAAAAAGCAGGATGTTTTCTGCTCTGGTACGTTGTATCTGGAGGTGATGTCGTCTGAGGAGCATCAGAAACAGTTGCCAATAATCAAACTGTTGGAGATTCTTTTAATATGAGTATTTAAGATCATGAGTTCACCAGATTACAGCGCATTGAAAGGCAGTGAAGTGATACAGACGTCCTGACCTGTTATTGCAGAGCTGATTGACGGATTGGTTGTTGCAGTTCTAATTTTTACATTTCTAGGGTGAAAACCTGAGATGTAGTGGAGGTCAGGAGGAGCGTTGTGTCACAGCTGACTGTGTGTGTGTGTGTGTGTGTGTGTGTGTGTGTGTGTGTGTGTGTGTGTTAGAAGCTGTTATTGCTTTTTCAACATCCTCATGAATCATCTGCCAATTTGTGCCGAGCTCCATTAGTCGGAGTGAAAGCTGAGGGGAAGTGTTTCCAGGGGGGGAGTTTAGTGAGACGCAGCCTGGAAGTCTGAGCGATTATCTGCTGTGTGTGTGACGGACGAGCGAGGCCGACTGAACCAAAGCCGCTCCTCCTGATCCTGACCCAGCACCTCCTCAGTGTCTGGGAGAGAGGAGCTGGCTGGGAGCAAACAGCTTCTGGAGGGGGAACATGTGCAGGCCGAGGATTTTCCTCCTCACTGTTCCATCTGTAGCTCAGATTTTAATGTTTTATTTAAACCTTTAAGGATCCCTTTTTCGTCTCTTTGCTAAAACTGATCCACAGTTTAATACTTTAGCTGCGACGAACAGAGGAATTATCATATCAAGCCTGATATGTGATTAGAAGGGAACAGGAACCTGCATTCATTCAAAGGAGTTTTATCCTCGTTTTCTGGTGATTACATAGAAGCTATGGAACTCTGGTTTCATCAGCCTCAGATCTCATATATACATACATACAGCCTGTGTTTCTGCACAGATCTGGCACCCTTTCATTCTTGGGAAAACATTTTTAGACGATTCAGAGGATTTATTTATGGTGTTATGATCCTGTGTGGTACATGTGTGATTCCTTTCAGATTCTGTGTCTGCTCAGACTTGTTTTTAGCAGCATTTTTAAGATTTGATGTTTTGTACCTGTCGTTCTTCTCTGGCTCAGTTTTCAATGAGGCAAAAGTGAAATTGTCGGCCTCCTCTCAGCCAACAGGTTTGTGATCACATCAGGTCGAGTGTCCGGGGGTCGCTCCAGGTCATCTTCAGGTTTTACACGAACTTTTGTTTTTTTTTCTCTTTTTTTTTCCTAAATGAGGGTCAGGATGGATCGTCAGGATGACGAGTCTGTGTCTAACACGTTTCTGACATTTTCTCTCCAGACACAGATTAGAGCGTTAATTATTGATGGCGGCTCTGAGCCGAGCCCTGAGTCATTCCCCGCTCCGAGCTCGCAGCCAAAGACCGGAGCCTGCCCGGGAATCTGGAGGAGAGAGGGAGAGGAGGGAGGAGGGAGGGAGAGGAGGAAGAGGAGGGAGGGAGGAGGGAGGGAGAGGAGCGGGGCTGCATGAGGAGCAGCGCATCTGTCTCCATCTGCATCTGCCCCCCAAAATCAGACGCAGATGTAAACAAATAATCTGCGAGCACATTCGCTGTTTGCTGTGAGAATAGAAGAGTCACACACGCACACACACGCACACACACACACACACACACACACACACACACACACACACACACACACACACACACAGACCTGCAGCAGGTCTGTGTGTGTGTTGGAGAGCAGCTGAGTCAGACTCGTTCGGGCCCTCAGACACGTTTCTTGCTGCTCTCTGAGCGAAGCTTCAGTGTCGCTGTGATGATGAGTTACCTGAACGCCTCGCTGCGTTCACCTGGATGAACCTCAGTCTCCTCCTCTGCCTTCACCTGGATGAACCTCAGTCTCCTCCTCTGCCTTCACCTCCGACCTCCTCCCTCTACGTCTCCAGAGTCTTGTATCTTTTGTTTTTTTGTTTAATGCTCCGCTGACTTCTGAGTGAACTGGAAAGTGGAGACCCATCAAAACGCTGCAAAATAAAAACATGCAAATGTTTTTTTCTGCTGAAAAACAGACTCTTCTGGCGCCCTTTGATGCTTATCTGGCAACCACGTGTACACCGATCATGTGATTTGGGATCGACAGATAGAGAGGAAACATCATGAAATGTTTGTTGAGTTTTGCTCTTCTCAGCTCTCGCTTTTGTTGTGTGAAGCACTTAATGCTACATAGTAATGTGTGAAAAGAGCTATACAAGTAAAGTCTGATTGATTGATTGATTGATTGATTGATTGATAGACTGAGTGTCTGATTGGCCTAACTGCTGCCTTTACTATTGCCTGTTTTCCTGACTTATAGACTCATTTTATGAAACTGGGTGCTATCCTCTCAGTTTCACCTGTTTCCATTTGAGCATCTAAAGCGTCTACGTACATGAGGATGTGACGATCTCGTTCTTTTTTAAGACAAATTCTGTCTCCTTTTGTTTCTTCTCTGGCATTGAGTGAATTCAGAGTTAGGAGCATGGGGGAAGCTGAGTCATGTTTTTCGATGGTCGGGCTCCTAAATGACCTGGAAAGGAGACAGATCCGGGGCTGCAGTCTGTGGGAGTGTGTTCTGGGCTGACTCAGCAGAACACGGCGGCCCGGCCCCGACCCGGGCGACCCCGGCCCGACCCCGACCCGGCCCGGACCTGACCCGGACCTGACCCGGGCGGCCCGGGCCGGGCCGGTGGGCCGATGCCAGCTCCGCTCTCCTCTCATGTCTCGTCACGTCCTCGTGAGACGCACCGCGGTAAGGAGGCGAGACAGAGCGCAGGAAGGGACGTAAAACCATCCAGTCGTAATCCTCCAGGATTACAATGTTACCCAGGGATTAAAGTTTCAAGCCTGAAAACCTTCTTTTGAGTCGCTCTGTTTAAAACTAGTTTGGGAAACCAAAAGCACAATGTGAACGTGGAACAATGAGAGACAGAGGCAGCAGAGCGCTTCACACGTCCAGGGCTGCGTAAACATGCGTTCGGCCTCCGGTTTGTGAGACGTTTCAATGGGACGTGAGGAGATAAAAGCATCCACACAATGAGAGGCTGACATGGACTCAAACCACTCGTATAATCCCTTTCTCTTCAATATCTTCTACTCAGTCGCACAAAAGCAGCTGCATCTCATCATGGCTGGTATTTTCCCCCTCTGTAAAAACATTCTTTTCATCTCTGCACGTTCAACAGCGCCGTTCATGAGGGTGAAGACGTGCGGACAGAGAGAGAACAGCGTGAGGAGGAGGAGTGGTGATGGAGGAGTCATTACAGGTGTTGGGCTGTGTTTGATTCTAACTGTTCAGGTCTTAACGTTGCTACAGGTTGTTGAATGAGCTGAAAGCACAAGTTAAAATACCAAGTCTTGTATGTTTGATTTATGAGTGCTAGGATTCAGTCAGATTGATAAATGCACGTATGTGAGGAAGATCAGGAAGCAGAATGAGAACTTGAATTTAAGGACACGATAAAAGTCCAGTGAGTTCATAGAAATTCATCCATTATCAAACTACAATGAAACGTAACTTTCCAGTAAGATTAGTTTGATCTATACTCTACAGTATTTTAACTCTTCAAAGATGCTCAGGATGATCTCAGGCTGGTTTGACTTCATCTGTTAGTGAGAGCTGAGCTCACTTCATGCAGGGACAATCTTCAGAATTTATACAATTTATGGTTTTATTTTGGATTTATGTGGAATTTATTAAAATGACGTTAGATTTAATTCTTCCTCAGTCGTTTTTCTGCTTCAGACTGGGATTTCTCTCCTCTTTTTCTTCTCCTGGACTCCCACCACTTTACTTTTCTCCTCCCCTCCCCCTCCCTCTTAGCTACCCCCCCCCCACCACCTCCTCTTTACCCCTTTTTGTCTCTCTCTCAGTTCAGTCTCCATCATTGTTCCGGTGAACTTCATGTCAGGTCTGCGTCTGAAACCCTCCTCATCTTCCTGTTTGAACACAATGAAAACAGATCAACGTTGAAAATTTACGTTAAAATGAACAACAAATGGCGGAGCGTCAGGATCAACAGACACCAGCAGATGATGAAAACAGTCTTTAAAAAGAATCATCATCATCAGAATCTTCATCGTCCCTCCGTCAGCAGTCACACACACAACACAATGCACTCCATCATCCCTCCATCCTCCTCCCCCTCCTCCTCCCCCTCCTCCCTCTACATCCCAGCCTCACCGCGTTGCCACGGCAACACGTCGGCCTGCCTCGCTATCTGCTCTGCCCTCTCCTCCAGATGGGCTCTCTTTTGTTGTTCAGTGTGTGTGTGCATGTGTGTGCATGTGTGTGCATGTGTGCGTGTGTGTGCGTGTGTGTGTGTGTGTGTGTGTGTGTACAGCCGAAACACATTTCTCCAGCTCCCTTCTTCTGCTCGTCTTGCAAAATGCACAAGGCGGCCGTGCAGGCGGTCAGTGAACGCACCACAGAGAGTACTGTAACAGTGCCGGTGCAAACATGACGTAACGCTCGCTGCTGAAAGCTGCTGCAGGCGGCTCAGAGCAGCAACTGTTGCCTCTTCTGCTGTTTTTAATTAGTTTGAGCAGATGTTGGAATTGTCTTTGTAGTAAAATGCATGTGTTTAAAAAGCAAAGGTGTTTTCCAACCCACCACATCCGTTTATCGTCTTATCTGCTTTGCACCTTAATGGTGCTGTGAGGCTCTGCTGGAGTTTATCTCCATCTCATGTGGAGTGAAGAGGGGGAACACACACACACACACACACACACACACACACACACACACACACACACACACAGCTAGGTGCAGATTATGTCTCAGGTCGACCTTAACATGAGTGTTTTTGTGCCGTACCTGGTCCCTCGCTCTGACTGGGATTCGAACCACTCCTTCTCTGGCCCTCGATCATGTCAGTTGTTGATTATTTTATTAATTGATTCCTGGTCAATTAATCCACTTAAATTGACTAAAAACACGTGCAGCGTTGATCACGTTCCCATGATGCTCAGCTGCTCGATTTTAGCTTTGTTCTGGATTTAACCTGTTTACTCTCAATTATCTTCCATGAGATAATTAACTTTGTTCTAATTTGTTCCGTCGCCTCCAAACAAACGAATGTAATTTTGACGCGTTTCTCAGTTCAGTTTGCATCACGGCCTGGTTCGTGTCGAGCGCTGCCAGATCTCTGGCCTCGATGAGCCAATCGATCACCTGGAGCCTCTGATCGAGAATCTCACGATTGTTAAAAAAAACACATTCACCTCGACTACTGATTTGCTTTCCAGAGCGAGGGCATTTGCCGAGTCGGAAGCCTGCAGATATTTAGGCCACATTAACATAGACAGTAGAGCAGCTCCAGTCAATGAATCCTCCCAGGATTTACTCTGCGTTAGCATAGTTATGTAACACACACACACACACACACACACACACACACACACAGGCTTCTTCCTAAACTCTGGCGCTCCTGAGTTGTGCTGAAGGAACGGGCGGAGTGGGTTTTGACGTCTCCTACAGCAGCAGGTTTTCATTCTTCAGCGGCTCAGAAAACGTCTCTATCTGGGAGCGATTCTTCAAACTCACTGAGTCCTAATCATCCTCCCCATCACAGCCCTCGTCATCCTGCATAATCAATGATAAAAGCAGCCTAAGCAGCCTGTAATTGGCTTCTTCTTCTTCTTCTTTTTTCTAAATCCCTGCCAGCGTAATTAAGACAGAAAATTCATTATAGGCTTTAAAATGAGGAAATCTGTGCACAGGAAATGGGCTGAAGTGTTAATTGCCTCCTTTAAGATTTTATGAGGAAGACGTTCGTTAAGAAGTGGACGTGGCCCTGGCTCCTGACTGGTTTCCTCCCAGTTTGACCTGCTGCTGAGGAACGGGGGAGTGGGGGGCGTTGGGGCTTTCGTCTTTAACAAACAGTCGGGTATTGATTTAACGCTTTCCTCTGCGCCTTTTATCTGTGAGCTGCAGCTGGAGGAGGACAGCAGGCGTCTCAGCCACACACACACACACACACACACACACACACACACACACACACACACACACACACACACACACACAGACACGCACGCTTGACTGATCTGTGGGTTTGAAGCTGGTTTTTAAAGTCGCTGCCAGCTGCTGATTCTCTCTGCCAATGTTCAATATCTGCTTCTGTCGCAGAATCGGCCGTCTGTTAACACACACACACACACACGCACACACACACACACACACACACACGCACACACACACGCACACACACACGGTGGAATTTGTGTCATGTGACTCACTTTGGACGAGCAGCGTGTTAGAAAAAAACTTTTTGTAATTCAAATCTTTATTGATTTTGAACAATTTGCATATGAAAAGTAACACAGAATCGATCCGGCATTAGAATATCATAAATATGGATGGATCAGACACATTTCAGGGATGGCCAGACAGTGTGATGTAACTCCAGACCTAATCCCAGATTGATCTCTTATTATGGCTTTTTATCAGCGATCCAGATCATAGCAGATGGGAGTGAGACGGACTGGTTTACTGTATTTGTGCTCCAATGTCCCAGTAATGTCAGCTCAAAACTCCACTATTGATAACTAACTAACTTGCCCCCCACCCATTCTTGATTTACCTTAATGCAATTTGAAAGAAATATATGAATATATATGAACAAGCTCTTGGAGACTGAGTGTTCCTCCCAGTGTTTCCAAGATTAAATACCAGTTTACAAACTGGAGCCCGACAAGCTCTTGCTTCAGTTAGCGCTACTGTAGGTGTTTTTAGCATTAGCCTGGCTAGAGCTAGTTAGCACTAGCTCTGGTTAGCCATGGTTTCTCCCTCGTCCTCTCCTCTCAAAGTAAGAGCAAGTCTCATTCCCTGCACGTCAGCTCTGAAAATATCAGTGACAATCAGCGAGTTTTGGATGATTACCAAATACTCTCAAATGGGCTATAATGGTATAAGTGGGTCGGGCCATATTATGAAATAATCTTCCTACGTAATCTGGCTGCGTCCAGTAAAACCTGCAGATTACTGTAACCTGAGACAGTTCTCTGACATAGTTATTGCTGCAATCTGACAAGATTTTATTCTTCCAGTAAACAACACGCGGGCTGTTCTTTTCCTCTGAAGCTCCAGGAATCGTGATACACACACACACACACACACACACACACACACACATATGCACTCAGACCGGCCAAATCCGACCTCCATCCCTCTGTGTGTTTGGCAGGAAGTTGAGGCCTGTGGAGCCTCGGCCCACAATCTGGTCTCTCAGGTCAACTGCACACACACACACACACACACACACACACACACACACACATACACACACACACACACACACACACACACACACAAATGCACACACATGCACACACGCAGCATACCAGACGACAGGCAGCAACTTGACTCCTGCAACGAGTACAAAAAGAACAACTTGTCCTCGATCAGTCAGAGAAGTTTAAACTCCTTCTTCTCTTTAGTTTCCATTTAACGCTCACACTCTGAAGACACGCGGATGCTCCGATCGCTCCACAGGCAGCGGAAATGAGAAACACCTGAACTCCCGGCCGTCTGCTCCGCTCCGCCTCAGCTGCAGGAACCTGCCGCTCTTTAATTGCTGCGACCTTCAGTCTCAGTGTGAAATTTAACTCTCTGAGGCCTCGGAACGAGCGTTTCACTGTCTGAACGCAGGTGGAAAACCCTCCTCTGCCTCCTGGAGATGGGAGGATGAAGGAGGAGGCTACGGCCTATTGGACGTCTCTGGTCTCGTCCTCTAAGCTTCTGGGAAAACTAACACAGAGGTGGTCAAACCGAGACCACGACAGTTGTTAGTTGAAGGTGATTACATGAATGGAGATACACTGGTTCCTGCCGCAGTAGATGCACTCCAGACCTTTCAACCACAGTGTTCCACACTAACGGTTACACAACCACTATCAACATAGAGATACTTGAACTGGGTTCTGAGGCAGAGGAGGAACCTGTCGGAGGAACCAGAGACTGAGGAGGAGCCTGAGGAAGAACCACAGACTGAGGAGGAACCTGAGGAGGAACCAGAGCCTGAGGAGGAAGCTGAGGAGGAACCAGAGACTGAGGAGGAACCAGAGGCTGAGGAGGAACCTGAGGAGGAACCAGAGCCTGAGGAGGAACCTGGGGAGGAACCAGAGACTGAGGAGGAACCTGAGGAGGAACCAGAGCCTGAGGAGGAACCTGGGGAGGAACCAGAGACTGAGGAGGAACCTGAGGAGGAACCAGAGCCTGAGGAGGAACCTGGGGAGGAACCAGAGGCTGAGGAGGAACCAGAGACTGAGGAGGAACCTGAGGAGGAACCAGAGGCTGAGGAGGAGCCTGAAGAGGAACCACAGACTGAGGAGGAACCTGAGGAGGAACCTGAGGAGGAACCTGAGGAGGAACCACAGACTGAGGAGGTTCAGACACACTGAAACTACAAACTGAAAACCAAACTGCTCTCAGTCCTTCATGAATGGAGGCAGCTTCACACTCAGTATTCTGGAAATATATAGTTTGTGTCACGCTGGTGTTTTACAGAACATCACATTAGGTCTCTGTTGAGATTCATCTGTCCCTTCACTGCTTTTCATGTTTTTAAGTCTATACATGAATGAGCGTGAGATGCTGTATTCTGGCTGGGAATAGACTGTCGTTATTCAAAGAGACTTTTTTTCACGTCCTACATCTGCTTTAAAGACTTGAGTCACCTGAGAGTTTCAGTCTGAGGTGTTTGTGCCTGTGGAGCGAGGAGGACGCAGAGTGAGCTGCCTCCTCCTGTCGGGCTGTCGGCCTCGTCCTCTCACTCAGAGCTGTGAGAGAGGAGCGACAAGGCAGCCAGACAATGGCGTCACTCCGGGCTACACTCTGCATCCTGCTCGCCTCTGCGTGTTGTCCTCTCCTCCCAACACGCTCCATTGTCTGTCTGTCCTGGAGGACACGTGTAGCCATGCGTCTGCAGATGTGAAGTGACAGGTGCAGGGCAGAGTGGAGGAGCTCATCAGCATGATGTGCTGCACCCACACTGAAAACACATGGGGGGGGGGCGAGAGGGAGAGGGAGGGAGAGGGAGGGAGGGAGAGAGGGAGGGAAGGATGTATGGAGAGTCTGACGACATGTCATCCAAGCTGCATTTTAAAATAAATCTATCTATCTATCTATCTATCTATCTATCTATCTATCTATCTATCTATCTATCTATCTATCTATCTATCTATCTATCTATCTATCTATCTATCTATCTATCTATCTATCTATCCAAATATTGTCATATAAAGGTCCACATCATACACTCACACACACACACACACACACACACACACACACACACACACTCACACACACACACAGTTATATAGACTAAGTGTGTCTGTAGCCTCTACAGCCTCAGTGCTTGAACATCTTTTCCACTTTGTCACATTGAACTTTAGATTGTAAATAATGAGACTTTCAGGCCTTTTTAAATCCCTGTGGACCAGTAAAATCTCTGCTCTAAAGAGTCTTGTTTGAGACCAGATCACATTAGCTTTAAAGTGGCTCCTATTACAGGAAGTAGACCTCAGTTGAACTTCTCTCTCCAAGAAGCAGCTGTTTCTCCCGCTGAGCTGATGGAAGGTCTCAGGTCTCCCTGGAGTGATGTTCACTACGTCTCCCTGAGCGTCTCTGCTGATTGGCTGGATGAGCGAGGCGGCCGGGCGCCCGTCGCCCGCCTCGCTCTCACAGCTCGCACTCGACGCGGTGAATAATGAACGAGCCGCAGGTTCGACCTCTGCTCCAGCAGAGCGGCTCCAGCTGCAGCACCTTCCTCCGCGCTCCCGCCTGACGCTGCCTCGTTTCCAACGTTAATCCACAAATTCCAGATTAAAAGGCTTCGGCTCAGCTCATCTCACCCTGTTTTATAACTGTCTCCATTGTTTAATTGTGCTTCATCATCCATTTATATATTTCTAAATGCGCCTCAGGTTGCTTCTTCTTCTTCTAGATGTTACTCCGTTAGGAATCTCCATCGTGTGCTCCTGTCATCACATTGGTCTGACCCTCATGACGTGTTCAGACTCCAGAGGCGATCCCACCCTGGTGTTCTGCTGAGTTACGCTCCCTACTGTGCTGCAGCCTTGACGTGGATATTGGTCTGATGATTTGCTGCTCCTGGAATCTCAGATTTTACATAAAACATGGTTTCAAAACGCGCTCCTCTTGTTCTCAGGGTGCACATAGAAGTGAATAGTGATGCAATACAAAGATAGCGGGTATTTGTCTGCTCAAAGGTGCTGCACCTGAAACGTTACATATGGAGCGTGATGATTAAGGTACCACATCCTGCCTCCATTCCTGTCATCACATGTGAAGGATTGCACCTTCGTGGACGAGGTTGCCTCTCGGTAAAAAGCTCAGTGAGCAGCAAAGATTTGACAGAGCTGATTGAATTATTCACGACCCTTTTAATTGTCTGAACATAACGATGTGGTGAAGACGAAGATGTGATGAGCCCAGTTCAAATACGTGAACGTAAAGTGATGAAACGTCAGAGCAAGAAGCTGAAAGCAGGTGGGAGCTCATGTCCAGTTTCACAATAGTTTTGTTGCTTTCACTAAAATAACTGCAGAATCGAGGCCAAGTATATCGGAATAAACCCGTTAGGGTCACAGGTTTTTATTCCCCTCCCAAACATCCCTTCACCTTGTGACCTGTGTTATTCTGCAGCTTTAGGGGGTCAGACGCACCTGAGACGAGTCTGTGATGTGTCACGTTACAGTAGAAAGTGATGCTAATTACAGTCGTTAGCGTAGCAGCTTTAGCTCTGTGCCACGTGACTCATTAAACGCTGCTCGTTAGCGTCAGTGTCTCGTTATGGTCGGACCTGGAGGACCGTCCGTCAGAGCATCAGGACCTGGACCAGGCCCGGAGCTGCTACAGCATGTGTGTGTGTGTGTGTGTGATCTATTAAAGGACACACTCTCACACACACACTCACACACTCACTCACACACCCTCAGGATCCTCCGGGCAGGACTCAGAGTAGTCAGAGTGCAGCTTTTAATCCAGGTCGACAGACATTTCAGAGGAAAAAGCAGCCGAGGCTGCAGACGATTGGCTGCCTGAGACTGCTCTCAGAAGACGACGACACGTCGCTGTCGCAGTGTGTGTGTGTGTGTGTGTGTGTGTGTGTGTGTGTGTGTGTGTGTGTGTGTGTGTGTGTGTGTGTGTGTGTGTGTGTGTGTGTGTGTGTGTGTGTGTGTGTGTGTGTGAGAGAGAGAGAGAGCAGTGTTTATCCCACAGTGATGGTGGCAGCCTGCCTGTGTGTGTGTGTCCTCTGGAGCTGAGAGGTTTCGTAACAGCCGCACCAGCTCAGCTTATGAGAAACCCCACCGATGATGATGCGTTCAGGTCACGTCGGAAATCTGAAAACCCTCCTCAGGGTGTGTTAAATGACTGATGTGAGGTGTGACTTTGTTGTGCAGATTAAAGAACGTAGGAAAGTTCATTCATGGATTTGGTCTGTTTTTTTATACTTTTAAACAGAACTGTGGCACCTTTAACATCTGAGAGGAATAATCTCTGATGTGGCTGTAAATCATCATCAACTCAGCTCATTACAGAACAAACTTGTCATGAACGCAACATGAAGTCTCATTCATAATGTTTGTAACGTATATGTCTCACTACTTTATATTCATACACTTTTATTCACTACTTTTGTTCCTGTCTGGTGCACACTCTGCTGTTTTGTATGTTGCATTTTGCAGTTAATTTTTGCTTTTACACGTGTTTGCATCTCACAGGTTGATATAATGTGTGACCTTCACCTTCACGGGACAAACACAGCTGCCCATAAGAAGTGATTCACACGTCCAGGTCTTGGTCTGCCCTCGTCTCGGGGCCCGTACAGTCGAGAGAGACCCGGAATAAACCAGCAAACATCAAACGCAGCGTGGGGAGGTCTGCGGCGGCTGCTGTCTGGAATTAACTCTAATTAATTCACTTTTAATGAATGTTTGAGCTGTTTACTCATGCGTTAGTGTGTCGGACCTGCAGGTCACAGCCACATTAAGTGTTTCCTCTCTTTGTTCCCGCTGCTGCAACTCTCTGAGTCTTTTGCGTGGTTTTGTTTTTGTTTGTTAATGTTTTTCTTCTTTTGTAAAGAACACGTTGGAACGTGTTGGAATAATCTGAATCTGAACTCACAGAGAGAAACTGAATCTGTGATGTTCAGGTAGATTGGGGAAACATCAGTATTGCTGTTTGTCTGTGTTTGCAGATTAGAATCGTCTGAAGGTTTCACGTTGTGAGAAGGTGATCCCCCCCTTCTCACCGCTGCGCTGGGCTGTGCAAGCGGGGGAGGGGAGAGAGAGGGACCGGACTCGGTTCCCTCTCGGTGCACGGGCACAGATGCACAATACACCGGGGCACAGTGGTGTTTGTGATCTGTGTTCATTTATTTCAAGTGTGAAGGGGTAGTGGGGTAATGCTTGTGCACTTTGGTGGTGGCTGCGGTGGAGTTTGGTCACGTGCCGACGCCAGAGCGCACCACGTGCTCTGGCGTGCCGGAGCGCACCGCGCGCTCTGGCGTGGTCGAGCATGCGGCTCCGCTGCAGCCACAGTCACGTAGTCACTTACCGATCGTTTCATTTCCCCATAACCGACCTCGACACCATTACCACCGGGTAGCGAGGTACCCGCAACCCGGTCCCATTTTCACATACATTCACCCGTAGTTTTTCACGTCAGCCACCAGTACACTACACACAATACTCACCACCGGCTCCAGCTCTGTGGCTCCCAGGCGGAAGCGCGCCCGCTGCCGGTGCCGGGGTTTTAACTCCACCCCAGAGCTGGGGTTTGGTACACTGTGCACGGTGGAGGGGTGTTTGATGTGTTTTGGGATAGTATAAAGGATTATGTTAATTTGGTGGTGGTCTCATGGTTATATATGGTTGTTTGGTCCCTGTTGTTGGGTTTATTTTTTCTTAGTATGATTTATTAAGATTGTAAATAGGTTTTGGAGGAGGTTACCTGTTCTCTGGATTGGTTGAGTCCAATCCAGGGAACAGGTAGCCCTATAAGATGGAGACCTCAGTCTACCTGGGAGAGAGAGAGAGGAGACACACATGCTTGCAGTGAGGCTGTGTTGGTTACTTGGCTGTATACTGGAGAGAAGAGTCGTGAGTTGCTTTGCTTTGCTTTGCTTTGCTTTGCTTTGCTTTGCTTTGCTTTGCTTTGCTTTGCTTTGCTTTGCTTTGCTTTGCTTTGCTTTGCTTTGCTTTGCTTTGCTTTGCTTTGCATTGTTTTTTTGTTTTGGTCCCTGCCACCTTTTTTGTTCTTGTACCAGGTTAATAAAATACTGGTTGATTTTACCTCTGCGGCCTACTTGTCCTCCGTCAACTGTCCGGCTGCCAATCCCACACTTGGGGGACCGCTCGGTCCATCACACACGTATTGAACATTTTGGGACTGTGGACGACCTGGTTGTGACTTGACATTTCTCGGTCTGTTGAAACTGGAAATGAGTCAAATTAGTTTAGTTGTCAAGTCAAATCCTCTCATTAGAGCAGAGTTTCATCTGTTTTATTGTGTTTTAATGAGTCATTTATTGGTGGCAGTTTTTCTTCTCTTCTCTCAGAGTAAACGGATGGATGGATGGATGGATGGATGGATGGATGGATGGATGGATGGATGGATAGATGGATAGATAGATGGATAGATAGATGGATCGATATCCTCCTCCTGCTCTTCATCCTCCTCTGGACTTCGAGCAGATCAAACCGTTTCCTCCCTGCACTTCGTGTTGTGTCGTTTCATGTTTAATGCAGCAGTTTCCCTTCATCAAAGCGCGACAGAGTCTGGAGAGTCCGAGGAAGTCGACTCGTCTCACTGAGTCCCAGCTTTGACATGTAGCAGTGATTGGGAAACACGTGTGTGTGTGTGCGTGTGTTACAGGATACTACTAGAATTGAGTTTGGACAAAGAAGAGATTAAGATTCAAAGATTATTTGAGTACAAAATCACTATATATGCAGGAATCAAAATGCTGTTTCCTCATCCTCAGTTCTGTCCATGTGCAGCTCAAATATACAATACATGCAAAAACTGATATTACATAGCATAGAATAGAAAGCCTTTATTGTCATCCTCCAGAAGGTGAGACAGACTCACTTATGTTCAGACACCTCGTCAGGATATTTAGTATTTAACAGTGGACGAAGGTTTGCTGCTGGAACAGACAGATTTAGAGAACCTCGGCATTGCTCCAGAACTCCAGTCAAACCTGATTTTTTTCTTCTGGAGAAGTTGAGCAGAATCTGCAGGAGGGGAAACATCAGAGGTGATGAATCAGGGCCGCTCCCGTCTGCAGCTCCTGGACGAGGCGGAGAAGTGATTCAACCTCTGATTTAAAGCCTGGCCTGACCTCACTGTCTAGCTCTCTCTCTCTCTCTCTCTCTCTCTCTCTCTCTCTCTCTCTCACACACACACACACACACTTTTTTCATAAATGTCAGCCGCCAGCGACATTCATCCAACAGCCAGCTCTGTTATGTCAGAGTGTAATTTCACCATACTGCTGGACCCTGGCCAAGTTATGACTCACACACACACACACACACACACACACACACACACACACACCACACACACATACACACACACACAGTGCAGTGTGATTATCATGAGCGTGTCCAGCGTTGTCGGAGCGGCCGAGCTCCTCACACGCGAGCGGTCGAGGGCTCGCCTCCCTCCGGGACGCTTCCTCCCATCGACCGTGAGACTGGAGCTCATTTACAGGAGGAGTCTAATGAAAAGGGACAGGACGTCGCAGAGGTAGTTTCTCAAAGAACACAGCAGGAGGGGGTAAAAATACAAACATCTTTGATAATTGTGATGGAGAAACAAAGTGAGGTCTTGACGATTGAAAACAGAGAGGAATGAAATGAAGGTGTTGTCTTTAGTGGAGGTTGTTGTAGAACTTGGAAACCAGATCGCGTTTTTAAAGTGAATGAGTGTGAAGCTGCCTCCATTCAGGTGGTTGCCAGGTAAGCATGAAAGGGCGACAGATCTGTCCAGAAATAAGAAAAAAAAGGCATTTCTGATGAAACCAGTGTTCGTAGCTTCTATGCCACCAGGGAGAACAGGGATAAGCCGTGCAGGGTCGCCTGTAAGAACTCTGGTGATGAGGCGGTGACGTTCCTGTTGTCCCTGCTCCCGACAGGACAGTTTTCCAGCCCGGTTCGGAGGAATCCACTTTGTGAACCAGCCCTGGTACATCCACGCTCTGTACACCGTGATACGACCGTTCCTCAAAGACAAGACCAGGAAGAGGGTGAGACAACGCTCCGACCTCAGCTTCAAGAGGGCTTTATAATGCATTATTACCACTGTTAACTGTTGTTAATATATGTAGTAGTAGTAGTAGTAGTAGCAATAGTAGTAGTAGTAGTAGTAGTAGTAGTAGTAGTAGTAGTAGTAGTAGTAGTAGTAGTAGTAGTAGTAGCAATAGTAGTAGTAGTAGTAGTAGTAGTAGTAGTAGTAGTAGTAGTAGTAGTAGTAGTAGTAGTAGTAGTAGTAGTAGTAGTAGTAGTAGTAGTAGTAGTAGTAGTAGTAGTAGTAGTAGTAGTAGTAGTAGTAGTAGTAGTAGTAGTAGTGTGTGTAGGTACTTCATGGTCCAAGGACAGAAAACGTTTAATATAGTAAATAAAACTTTAGACTCAAATGAAGAGAGAGGGAGAAAGTGAGATGTGCTGACATACAAGGTGTGTTCAGGTACCATGGGAAATTTGAGAATTCAACAGTTACAGTAGTTCGGGACAAATCAGTGATACGATCTTTTCCACCCAATTCCAATCCTTTAAAGAATTGCGTGATTGACCCCAACTTCCAATCACCAGCTCGGGGACATCCCCGGTCATATCCACTTACTGTTGTTACTCATTATGTTATTTTATCATACTCTATGCAAACTTATTACTCGTTGTACTTATTCACTTATTCATTATACTTATGAGTGAACTGTTGTCATATCTTATCCCATGATATCTTGTCATATCTTATCTTATCTTATGATATTGTATCCATATAGATCCATATAGATCCATTAGAGGTTGGATACATGCCATGTGATCTCAGATATGTCCGGTATGGAGACGATCCGGACACGATCGGATCAGGATGGTGAACTGTGTCCTCCTCTGTGTCTCAGATCTTCATGCATGGGAACAACCTGAACAGCCTGCACCAGCTGATCCACCCGGAGATCCTGCCGTCGGAGCTGGGCGGGATGATGCCGCCCTACGACATGGGCACGTGGGCGCGCACGCTGCTGGACCACGCCTACGACGAGGAGAGCGACTACTGCCCCGAGTCCTACACGCTGTCCGTGCAGGACCTGGAGAGGGACCTGGAGAAGAACCTGTCCCCAAAGACCATGAAGAGGTCAGCTCCACACCCAGGCCTGCTGCTCTTAGCGGTGGCATGTGGTGAAGTTTACAGTCCTTCAGCTGCATTATGTAGTATGTATGTGTGTATGTATGTAGCAGTTTTTTGGGTCGATAAAATGAAGTCCTCAGATATCTTGTTTTGTTTACACCTCCAAGATATCGAGTTTGCTGCCATCGAGGGCGAAAGGAGCTAGAGAATGTAAATGGTGTAGAAACGAGACGATTCTAACTTCATTTGTAAAAAATATACTAATGGATCTCAGCAGGATGCACTGGGTCGACGTAGGAAGAAACAACATGAGACGAAACAAAACCACAGATCAGAGTCGAGAGGAGCAGCACGCGAGGTTTCAGCAGCTCTGAGGACCCAGTCACATCCACAACAGGAGCCAAAATGTTTTGAGCTTCAATGTGGATTTAAAATACTAATGAAAGTGACTTTGTGCTGCTCAGATATTCTCAGATATTCCATCAGTCTGTCAGTCACTCTCACAATAAGCAGGTCAGTTGTTTGGCCTGTAAATCTGTCTCTCAAAGGTCGAGATGAAGTCCTCAAACACCTTGTTTTGTCCTCCTCAGACCTTCAGTTTCCTCTGAAAACAAAGATACGAGCGTCGAGGCCTTAGTGTGTATGTGTGAGCGTGTGTGAGTGTGTGTGTGTGTGTGTGTGTGTAAGAGCATGTCAATGTGTGTGTGATTGTGTCAGTGTGTGTGTGAGTGTGTCAGGATGTGTGAACGTGTCAGTGTGTGTGTGTGTCACTGTGTGTGGGTCACTGTGTGTGTGTGTGACTGTGTCAGTGTGGGTCACTGTGTGTGTGAGTGTGTCACTGTGTGTGTGTGTGTGAGTGTGTCACTGTGAGTGTGTCACTGTGTGTGAGAGTGTGAGTGTGTCACTGTGTGTGTGAGTGTATGTGTGTGTGTGTGTGTGTGTCACTGTGTGTGTGTGTGTGTGTCACTGTGTGTGTGTGTGAGTGAGTTTGACGTTTCACACACTCTCTGTCTGTGGCGCCCGGAGGCCACAGCAAAGCCTGATTCACAGTGACAGGAAGTCATCCAACCACTGCACCACACACCACCCGACTCACCCGACTCACCCGACTCGCCCGACTCACCCGACTCACCCGACTCACCCGCTCCTCAGCGCTCAGATCGAGGACGACCGTGACACCGCCACCGCATCGGCCAATCAGAGGCCAGCAGCGACTTCATCCTCTAGCTGCTAATGAATCAAAGCTTCGTTAGAACCAGACACAGAAATGAACAAGCCGTCCAAACTCAGATGATCGGTACAACTGAACACTAGAGCTACATGAATGCTCCTCAGCGGGATGCGTTCAGGGGTCATGGGAAAAAACAGCGTCAGACCGCAGAAGCTCCGTTTTCACACTCCTGGATGGACACAACCTTTCTGTGGAGCATTATTAGAAACGTACTATTTGTCTTTGTATGGACCAGTATGGATCATATGGATAAGCAGGTGTGTTAGCAGAGGGGAAAGGTTAGCCCCGCCCCTCACTCCTCTCCAGCCACGCCCCCTCTGTCTCTCACAAACATGGTTTCTCCTGGCTCCAAAGATTCAAGATGGCGGCGCCCTGCGGCTGATGTCACAGAGGGTTAGGGCTTGGAAACATGTCGTGAGGTGATGTTGTTTTTCAACTGAACACCTTCCAGGTGTCTGACTGTGGCGACTGTGCCCGTGCAGGTCCCAGTCGGCGGTGGAGCCGGGCGTGCTGAAGCGGCCGGACAAGGTGAAGAGCGAGGAGGACAACATGCAGCCGCTGCTCTCGCTGGACTAGCCGCCCAGGGGCGGGACCCGGCCGTCGAAGCCCCACCACGCGCCAGACGGACTCACCTGTGCACCTGCTGGAAGCCACGCCCACACCCCGGAAGCTCCGCCCTCTGGAGATGCACTGACGCTGCAGGATTCCTGCTTCCCGCTCCCTCTCCTCTCTTCTGGACTCGAGAGGAAAAATCAAAACGCAGGAAGCAGAGACCTGGAGAGGCCGCCCGCGATGTTCTATTATATATTTATTTATTTAGTTATTTGTCAAGTGCCAATTCCAACGACACACACACACACACAGCTGTGTGTGTGTGTGTGTGTGTGTGTGTGTTAGGAGGGAAAGACAAACTGGAAATCCTGATGATCCAGATGGGACGCAGCTTTTCTTTCCGTCTTTGTACAGAAACTTGAGTGAAATAATGGCTCAGGATCCGCAGCAGAGATGAGATTGTGTGGCAGCCACTGGGTTTACTGGGAGTTTGCTGGGAGGGGGTGGGGGGTGGGGGGGGGGGGGGGTACACAGGCGTCTGGACTGTCAGTAATGTCTTGGAAAAAGCAAACTTCCCTTTACATCTGGAGTTTTTTTAATTGTTCTTTCCTTTCAGCCTCTTTCTGTAGTTTCTCTGACGGGCTGTTCATCTGCTTCCTCTGCCACTAGGGAAACTCAAAAACGACTCCATGTTCTGGAGACGAGCGGAGCGTCTGATCCAGCAGGACAGGAAGGAGGTCGAGCCAGACAAATAAATAAGGCTAAATTTACTTTTATAACAAGCAGAAGGAGGGCGAACCTGTCTCACCTTCACATCTTTGGCAATAAGAACCCGACTCCATCCGACCGAGCGCAGCGACCCGTCTGTCCCTGAACACGTCGTATTGTGGGATTTAAAGAATTATTCTCATTTAGTATTTTTTGCATGTTTACACAAGTTATTTAAAAAAGAAGAATCACTCTTTTTTATTTCACCATTACTGCAGCTGAGAATTTAAAGTTTGAGTAAGTGTCAGTATTAGTTTCTACTCTTAGCTCGATGTCCAACGATTAGTCTCGCTCTTCCGGAGCTTTCGAAGGCGTGAGAATGTTTTTTCCTGCCATTTCCCGCCAAAATAAAAGCAGAGAAGAAGAAGAAGAAGAAGAAGAAGAAGAAGGGAGAACACACAGGTTCAGGTGGAGCGTCACTGAATGTAAACACACCTCTAACGTCTCAAATGTCTGAGTGTCCCGAGGGCACCTGAACGCACCGCGGCCGTCTGGAGGCTTCCTGCCAGGCAGTCGCCTGGTCCCGGCTGGCGGTGAACCTGCTTCTGTACAGGTGACTCTGGTCCGTGTTCACGCTGCTCAGCAGAGGTGTTATTCTACATGTTCAGATCACAGTATTTTATTATATCTACAGAGTCCTGCAGCTGCAGCTGCAGCCTAGTTAAAGTAGGATATCTATTTATTTATTTATTTATTTATTTCTGCTTGCTCCACTCACTCACACTCGCTGTTTTTTTACTCTTCGCGATGAAGCGAAAGCACCTGCGGCTGTGGCGCTCACACCAGGTGGAGGTGTGTGACCAGTCTGTCCAGACCTGTTCTGTCACATCCTGCTACCTGTCGACGTGACCTGTGAAGCTCCAGCCCGCTGGTGTTTTGATGCAAAGCGGCTGTGCGAGCTCTCAGTTGAAGACGTGTTGATGGAGTCTGAAGAGACGCTGCAGCGCTGAGATGTGCCGTAGCATGACGCGACGCTGCACTGGGAGCGGATCTGTTGAATGTGTTCCACCTGTACATAAACACCTGAGCATCAGAGCGTGCTGCCCGTACTCTCTGCTCGCACTGAACACAAACACACTCGGTGGAGCGCTCTGCACCGGTGGAAACTCATAAAGCAGCTTTTTGTTTTCTTTCTGTGGATTCACGTTTGAGTGGCAGCAGGCGACAGAACTCTGGCCGTCACACGCTGCAGGTGGGTGAGGCGAGAGGCAGGAGGTTCGACCAAGCAGGTGGAGGAGAGGAAGAGGAAGAGGAAGAGGAAGGGGAAACTAGCAGGCTGTTCTGAGCCGGTGGCCTGTCAGACCTGAGGTCTCTGCAGCTGCAACAAACGATCAGTTATCATCAACTAATCTGCCTTTTAATGGGCTGATTGATCAGTTTGTTTTTTGTTGATTCATTTGGCATGAAAACCAAAAAGACCAACAGGAGTCTTGTTTTGCTCACATTCAGAAAATATTCAGGTTTTTGAAGCCTATCTACAGTACGAGGCCTCTAGAAAGTCTCAGCAGGTGGTATTTTTTAAGGTGTGCACAAGATAATAACTTGTTCTCACAGGTAATTATTTTGTGCATAAGAAGGAGAACTAGAAACAGCATTTCGCTGTATGACGCTGTTCGTTGTATGGTGGGGCATCAGGATTTGGACAAAATTTGCGAAAAAAAAATTTTTAAAGGCTAAAATTGACTGATACGTTCGCAGAATAGTCATCGATTGTTCTGCTAATGGACGAGTTGTTGCAGCTCTGTTGAGAAACACGGTGACGTCAGGCTTGTGAGCATCAGTGAAACAACAATAGCTGCAGGGTGTCTCACACACACACACACACACACAGACACACACACACACACACACACACACACACGCACACACGCAGCCCAGGCTGCAGGGCGAGGCCTCCGTGCAGCTCCAGCAGCATCGCTGTCAGTTTCAGTTTTTTTCAGGAGGAAAAAAACACAGATTCACTCGCATGAACACGCACACAGTCGCTGTAGATGCTTCCAGTTGTTAGGATGTGACGTTTACATGAAATTAAACATCTGTCTGCTGCTGGAGCCACACCGAGCCAAGGGGCGAGCGAGCTGCAGGTCGACCGGGGAGAGAGAGAGAGAGAGAGCGAGAGGTCAAAGGTCACAGTGGTGTCAGTGAAACTCGTTGTACGTAGAGGAAGTGATTTTATGACAAATGCTACTTTATGGGGTGATGCGTTGTGCTTTGCCACACATTTCTAAGTGTTTTCTTTTTGTCAGTATTTTATTAAAATGGATATTTACCTTGTTTTATTACGCAGGCAACAGGCTGGTAAATCTTGTATGAATTATAAACAGAGTAAAATGAAGTTAGAATCATGCTTTTACTTTGAAAATTTCAGCATTGCGAATGTTTTCTCTGGTGCTGTTCTGTCTCTCCCACAAAGTATTTTAACAAAGAAACAAAGTGTTCGTCTCGTCCCAGACTCACTGAGGCTTCCTCATCTTTCCTCGTGGAGGGAAAACGTCTAATTCCACCTGCTGTTCATCTGCCACACAGAACAAGCTGGAGCCGACTTTCATCCAGAACCTTTCCCAAATCAGGTTCTCTTAATCTTAATCTGTCTGTAATTTGGAAGCAGTGATCATGAGACCAGGAATTATAAAGTCTAAAGCAGTGGAGAAACCAAATAACATTTACATTTAAGAAGCTGATGTCAGAGAAACACCTACTGAAGCATCGATGAGACACAACTAACACACTACTAAACTACTTATTGATTATTATTATTATTATTATTATCTATAATATTATGATGGATTCAGGAATGTACTTTCCTCTGATGATTTCAGCTGAATGCACAATTTTAAACATGTTCATGTTCGTGTGTCCAGAAATAAACAGCTCACACACACACACACACACACACACACACACACACACACACACAGAGCGTCCTGGGGCCCGGGGCCCGGGGCCTGCAGCGCTCCCTGACCTCGCTCCTCGTCCTTCGAGCGTGAAACGTCTTCGTGTGGGAGACAAACAGCAGCGGACGTTTTCTTTCCAACTCGTCTGGATGTTCTGGAAGTTTCCACCTGAGACCGTTCACTTCTCAATGCGTTCGGCTTCTTCCAACAGGACAGGATGTCACTGGGGAAACACAACATGTGTGTGTGTGTGTGTGTGTGTGTGTGTGTGTGTGTGTGTGTTTAGTCTGGCTTTCCAGAACTTAAAAAAATAACAAATGCTGAAGCATTTCATCCCAGGCGTCAGTGACTTATGTTCTCCTCCTCTCATGACGGGCTCGTGTCTCTCCATCGTGCCGTCTCCGGGGCTCTGAGCTCAGAGCTGAGCCGCTGGCGTGTTTCGTTTCTCAGAGCTGAGCCGCTGGCGTGTTTCGTTTCTCAGAGCTGAGCCGCTGGCGTGTTTCGTTTCTCAGTCCGATCGTTTCGTCTCGGTCGAAGCTGCAGGGAGACGAGTCCGAACCGGAGACTTCCACCGTAGGAGCAGAACCTGTGCAGTGTAAACATGTCCTCCACGACAAGTCTGCTGAAAATGCATCATGTAAAACGAGCAAAATAAACATGGACACGCGTAGAGTTTCTCACACTTCTCTTATTCTCTTTCTTACATTTTTGGCTTTTGTCGGTTGAAAAATCGTCAGAATTCAGTTTCTACAGTTTTTTCTTGACTTCTTCTCTCCTGAAGTCATGATGTGAGGGAGGCTAAGTGCAGCTGCAGGCCAAGTGTTGGAAGGGCTGATGTGAAAAGAAAGCAGCTTTATCCACTTTATCTATTTATCAGAGTTAATGCGATCCAGCCAGAGGTTACAGTCCCTGATCCACGTAAACCACATGGTTTCACTGTCCAGCAGAAACACCAAGGAAGACCCAGACATTTCTGCAAAGATTTATTGAAATTACGACTCTACACAAAAAGCATCTCAGTGAACGTCTCTACATTCAGCCACGGCACAAACACACAATTGCACTCGAGACCCTCAAGGTTCAACTCAACCCTGAGTGCACAACGCTGCTGGAAACAAAGCCAAAGGACCGTGGCCTGTAAACAGCTTCTTCAGTTATTTCTAGAAACGTCTTTTTGCAGATGCATCCCAAGAGTTTTGCAGCCAGGGGCGCAGCTTGTTTCCTCTGCTTCTGCTATGTTCACAGCTGTGTTTACATCGGCCACCTCTGCTTTATAATACATGCAACACATAGATAAGAAACAAACTAATCCTCACATGCACACAGTAACGTATCTACAGTCTGTACAGCAGACGGACAGCTGGTCTGTGACGCTGTCGTCCAGTCAAAATCATGCAAAAGAAAAAAACAAGTTCAGGAAATCATCTCAACACAGTCGACAGAACCCCAGCAGAGTCCAGCACCTTTAACAAGCGCTCACAAAGTCTTTTTCCTTCTCATTGATGTCACTATTAAAGTCTCTCTGGAGCTGCTGCAGCAGGTGGGACACGCTTCTCTCCGGGGTTTAAATCCTCTCAATTCACCTCAAAAGAGGATCAATAAAAGAAAGAAAAAATAGTCTCAGTTTTCTCAGATTCTGTGTGAAATACATACAGCATGGTGCATTTCTGGTATTTTATCTATAAAATCAAAATCTATAAAATCTCAGATTAACTAAGTCCAATTTGACATAATTTTTCTACAAGTCTTCACTACTTCATATTTCTGCATATAAACTAACATTGAAGTGAATCAACATCATTAAATAGTTTTCACTTTTCTCCTTCGTCATAGTAAAGCATCATCATGTCTGTGAGACAAACACGATCACTTCTTTATGTAACTTCATAACTTTTAACGATGTTCCTCTGTGGCGCCTCTAGTGGCCAAACCCTGTACAAGAAACCTGTAATGGCACATCATCACAGCTCAAAGCCACTGGTTAAACTCTGATGTACATGTGGAAAAAAAACATAGAAATGATAAAAACAAATACAGTTATAATCACCAACATATACAGCAACATCTCCATGTAACTGTGAAAGTTTCAACTGCTGAAAAAATGCAGAAACAACATCGATGGAGTGGGTTTTTGCTATTTCACGTTTCATGCTCTGAAGGTTGAGATCAGATCTGAGGGACAGTGAAACAGCTGCGTCTCCTCTCTGGGACGATGCTCATCCACTAGCACAAGGTGTCTGGTTGAATGCCACGTCGTGCGCTCTCACACACACACACACACACACACACACACGTGTGCAGTGTGTTGCCTCTCTAAACGTCTGTCAGGTCTCGTTCTGCTGGGAAACATGAGCTCTGGTCTCGCTGCCGTTTCTCAGCCTGCGGAGTTCAAAGATGGAGGCCGACAGAGCCCCGGGCGCGTTCAGCCTCATTTCACACTCAGGATTATTAACCCCGAGTTTACCCCAGGCCTGCAGTCACACACACACACACACACACACACACACACACACGACGAGATGGAGACTGCCTTTGATTCTAACCCAGATCCAAACCAGTGGATTACTGAAGGAAGTTGTTTCTTGTTTCTGTGTTAAAGAACCACAACAACAACAAGACTCATTAAAAACGACGATTTTGCTGATTTGAAGGCGGTGAAATATCAGCAGCTTGACTGTGTGTTGATACAGTATGTTTGCTCTATAGAGTATGATCTATAGTAATAATAATATTATAGACTGTAGATACTCTACAGAGTGTGCACACAGTGCAAAACACCGTATAAAGGACACGGCCTCTGTGATGTCACTCAGACATTTCTGCAGAGACTCGTTTACAGACACCAGACATCGTCTTGGCATCTCCGTTACAAAACAGTAGGTCATTAACATTAGTTATAAATTAGCTGTAGAGCTTTGAATGTTTCCATAGCCGGCTCTCAAACACGTTAGTTTCTGCTTTTAGGTCAATGAGGGTCGACTCGTTTTTTCTGAGCTGCCCCCGTGTGGTCGTTCCAGGAACTGCAGCCTCCCAGTTTTGGATGCAGATACACTGTTGCCTGTAGTATAGTGACCTCAGAACAGCTCCTCAGCTCATTGGAGAAGACAACAGCAAAATCAGCTGGCATCCATCTAACGCATCACTAATCCACCACAGGTGGAAAGTAGGCGGAGCTCAACTCATGATCGTCACATTAGCTGCAGAGCTTTAAATGTTTTATCCCAGGCAACAAACATATTTACTTCTGTCGAGTTTTGATATGGGAGCCTATAGGGATTGACCCACTTTTGGAGGCAGCCGCCAAGTGGTCGTTTGAGGAACTGCAGCTTCCACATTTCAGCAGCAAAGCGTGAAATGAGAGAAGCTCATAATACTACACTGCTGAGTAGCTCCAGACCTGATGAGAAGCTCTGAGTCAGGCTACAGGATGCGCTACAAACTCACAGGAGACGCCTGGAGCGAAACGCAGCTGCTGAGGAAGTTCAAGTGTTCTGGACCGCCGCGGGTCCCGGGCTCATGCCGGGGGTTCACAAACAATAAAAATAAAACCTTTTCAGTCAAGGTTCACTCCATAAGACAACAGCAAACGCTCCGACACGAGTGAGGTAAGAGGAAACAGGCGTCAGGCTCAGAGAACGACGGGGCTGAGGCTGAGGCTGAGACGTCACAGCGTCTCGTTGGTCACGGCCGAGTCGTCCCGTGGACAGACTCCGTGTCTCTGTGAGCAGAACAGGCCTCAGCGACAGAAACCTGCAGCTCAGACCAGGTCTGAGCAGACCAGGTCTGAGCAGACCAGGTCTGAGCTGACCAGGCCTGAGCTGACCAGGTCTGAGCTGACCAGGTCTGAGCTGACCAGGCCTGAGCAGACCAGGTCTGAGCTGACCAGGTCTGAGCTGACCAGGCCTGAGCAGACCAGGCCTGAGCTGACCAGGTCTGAGCTGACCAGGTCTGAGCAGACCAGGCCTGAGCAGACCAGGTCTGAGCTGCTGTGGCCTCAGACACTGACCGACTCTGAGGGCCAATTACAGAGACACAACTCAAGTACTCGTATGTTATTGTCATTATCGTCATCATTAGTT
>CM055206.1:18457892-18480392 GCA_029224185.1 Karalla daura | reverse complement strand
TGATCGGAGGGAAGAGTTAATCTCACGTTCATGCACACCTGGCGTCATCGTGCAGCAGACACATGGGAACCATACCTCTCTCTGAGCCGGCCGGCTTCCTTCTCTTCTTTGCAGCTGTAGAACATCAGGTATTAATCCAGCAGTTCACAGCAGAGATTAGCAGAGAAACGATCAGATTAGAAGTGTGAAAGCACATGGTTAGTACCTGTCTTGGTGGAGGCGGCTGTCACTTCCTCCTCTGCAGAGAGAAGAGCTCACACGGTTTCATTATGGGATGTTTGAGAATTAAAGATAAGATTTATGATAAGATATAATAATAATAATCCTAAACATGATAGAAGTGAAGATGAACTGACCTGGAACCTCTGGTTTGGCCTCGGCCTCCGGCTCCATAGCTCCAGGTGTTACTGGTTCAGCTGGAGTGACTGGTTCTGCTGGAGTGACTGGTTCAGCTGGTGTTACTGGTTCTGCAGGTGTTACTGGTTCTGCAGGTTGCACTGGTTCTGCAGGTGTTACTGGTTCTGCAGGTGTAACTGGCTCTGCAGGTTGTACTGGTTCAGCTGGTGGTACTGGTTCAGCTGAAGGCTGAGGCTGCATGACAGGGTGCCAGGGCTGGTACTGGTACTGGGCGTACAGGTGGTGTGGGTGGGGCTGGTACAGGGGCTGCTGGGGCGGAGGTCCAGGGTGGACGGGGTGGGCCGTCAGAACCGGAGCAGACGGAGCTGGATCCATGGGGCACACGACAAGGAAGACTCAGTGTCCTCTACTCCCAGGATGTGATGTGACACAGACTTCTTTTCCAAACTGACACTTAACCATTTGTAACCATTTATCCCGATCTTAACCAAGGGTACATGAACGCACCTTACATGACAGCTACATCATGTCTTAGAGTAGTGGTGCTAAGTAACAGAAGTAGTGTGACAGTCCTGTGACATGGAGAGGACTCCACCTATTCAGTTATTAAACTCTGATGAAAACACTGTTGTACTCTATCACTCTGAAGGAGAGACGAGGCAGTGGGATACCTGGCATGGTCGGAGGAGGGTACGGGTTGTCTGTGACGACGTGATGAACTGGAAGATAAAGAAGCAAATACGTGAGATTTAAAGGGACAGTGCATAGTTTGTTGTTGTTGTTGTTGATCATTGACCAAAATCATTGTCTCGATATGTTGTCATTGGCGTGTTGTGACCTCCATGGATAATCTGAGAAGTTCTCATCAGACTTACCGTACCAGCCTGGGGGGGAGGGGCAGTAGACCGGGGCAGGTCTGCAGGGGGCAGCTAGAACAAACAGAAATACATCAATACATGGAAAATACAGACACTGAATGTTTACATCCACCATGACACTCATGAGGAATAGTTACACATGCTAGTTATAGTGGTGATTATGATTTAATGCATTGTGCTAAAATGTTTGTGTACTGATGGATCAGCTGTATTTTTACGGCTTGTTTTAATTACTCGACAGATTTTAATAGTGATTTACAAACATAAATCAAGCAATCATGAGACTGTCAAGCAGTGCATGAACTAATTAATGGAATCCAATTAGCACCGGTTTGATCAGCAGCAGCTGCAGCGTCAAAGTGGTTCAGTTTCCACTAAAGCATCGTTATGAAGTGATGATTAACGAGCTTTGTTTCTCAGTCGTACAGAGGTTTTCATAGAGGCTCTAATAGTTTTTACCGTCCTGTGCAGGCTGCGGAGCCTCCTCTTGTTCTTTGGTCTCTGAAAAACATTTCTCTGAATGAACAGAACTGATCTGACATCACAGGGTTTGATCGATGAGTGTGAATCATCCTCTCACCTGGTTTGGACGTCTTGGTCTTCTCTGCTTTCTTTGCTTTTGTTGGAATTTAAAAGAGAAAAAACATGTTTTGAAACAGTTGGAGTCTGTTTTAATGGTTGAAGGTCGCTTTTGTAGCATATTTCAACTTTTCACTGTCAGCACCTCTGAGAATAGTCGGGATTCTCCTGATCCTTCGAGCTCTCGGCCCCAGACTCGCAATTCTGGGCAGAGCTGAAATAAAACAAAGTTTCACATGGTCACATTCATCACACCAGACTAAGAACTACTTGTTCTTTCTCTGTGATTCTGGTTCATTTTAGGTCGATGCTACCTTTTGATTTCGGCTTTTCATCTGTTGTCACAGATTCACGATCTTCAAATTAGAAATAAAATAATCAGATAATCAGAAAAGATACTGACCACAGAGGACTAAGGTAATTATTATCAGTCATTATTATTATTATTCATAGTGAGAAGATGAAGAGTTGCAACAACAAAATAATAAAAGGCTAAATAGTAATTTAAGTCTTCTCTCTTTACCTTTTTTCCGTCTTAAAGCTGAAACTCTCCTCGGAACATCTGAAAGCACCAAACACCACAATCACAAGCTTGAAGCTACAAAATGAAGATGATTAACCTGAGGAGGAGCTGCAAACAGGGAGGAGACAGGTGGAGACTGGAAACAGCTGAGATGGAGGGACTGGGAGGGAGCACGGTTACTCCAGTAACTGGGACTGTCACTATACCCTCCTCGTTACTATGGTAACTGTAACACTATGGTAACTGTGACTGTTGCTATACCCTCCTTCTTGTTACTATGGTAACTGTGACTGTTACTATACCTTCCTTCTTGTTACTATGGTAACTGTGACTGTCACTATACCCTCCTTCTCGTTACTATGGTAACTGTGACTGTCACTATACCCTCCTTCTCGTTACTATGGTAACTGTGACTGTCACTATACCCTCCTTCTCGTTACTATGGTAACTGTGACTGTCACTATACCCTCCTTCTCGTTACTATGGTAACTGTGACTGTCACTATACCCTCCTTCTCATTACTATGGTAACTGTGGCTGTTACTATGGTAACTGTGACTGTCACTATACCCTCCTTCTCGTTACTATGGTAACTGTAACAGATGTTTACCCTTCTTCTGGATCGTCTCCTCCGCAGGTCCTGCAGCTGTGGCTGCAGCAGCGCAGGAACAAACTGGACCAGGACGAAGCAAAACACAAAATCTAATCAAACTATATTTCTATAACACTTTACATAGATAAGGCAGCAGCCCAAAGTGCTAAACACCATTAAAAAAACAACAACAAATAGATAGATGATACCCTCCCAGCCCACTGATGCTCCTACATACAGCACATCATCATCATGATAGAACTATAAAACTAAGCATGAAACAAAACAACTGTGGAACAGTTCAGAACAGCTGATGATGAGGGTGAAGAGGAGGGTGAAGGTAGAGATGAAGAGATAAAAGAGAGGATGAAAGTGAAGATGAGGATGAAGGTGAAGGTAAAGTTGGAGATGGAACAAAAAAGAAGGTGAAAACGAGGACGATGAAGATGAGAGGGAAGATAAAGACAGAGATGAGGATGAATGTGGAGATGGAGATTAGGATGATGATAGGGATGAAGACAAAGGAGATTGTGAGAGAGAGATGATGAAGATGATGATGAAGGTCGGAGAGTAGAGTGAAGATGAAGATGAAGGTAGAGACGAAGATGGAGATCAGGAAGGTAAAAAAAGAAGATGCAGGTAGGGGTGAAAATGAAGGTAAAGATGAAGAGGAGGATGAGGATGAATGTAAAGATGAAGATGAAGGTAAAGAAGAAGATGAGACTGAAGCTGAGGATGAAGGATGAAGATGAAGACCTGGTTTCCTCCTCTTCCTCACCTGTTGTGTCTTCCTCAGGTTCAGGAACAGGTTTGATCACATTCACCATGGCCTTCTCCTCATCATCATCTTCGTCGTACTCCTCATCCTCCTCTTCCTCCTTCTTTTCCTCAGGTTCGTCCACACTCTTCCTCACCTCAGTGGTCAGCTCCTCCTCCTCTTCCTCCTCTTTGTCCTCCTCCCGTCTGGTCCCTGCAGGTGACAGCAGCTGGTGTTCGCACTCGCCCGGGTTTCACGTCTCAGATAAGAAAACGTGCGACACAGACCTTCCTCCTCTTCCTCCTCTCCCTCCTCTTCCTCCTCAGACTCATCTTCATCAGCTGCCTGTTTGAGGTCATCCTCGTCTTCATCGGCATCTTCCTCAGTCTTTGCCGCCTCCTCCTGGGCAGCGAGGGACGCTGCAGCGGTGGCTACAAACAGAGAGAGAGAGAGTTAGTACTGACGTAGAGCACTCGAGTATAACTGTAACTTATTCATAGTTACATATGTAGTTATATGTTGTTTAATACATATGTAGTTATATGTAGTTTAATACATATGTAGTTATATGTAGTTTAATACATATGTAGTTATATGTTGTTTAATACATATGTAGTTATATGTAGTTTAATACATATGTAGTTATATGTAGTTTAATACATATGTAGTTATATGTAGTTTTATATATATGTATTTATATACTGTGACATTGTGTGCCTGATGTGTACAGACACATGTAAATATACATAGACATTATATACTTATAGACATTATATACTCATTATACTGTGTCAAATCTTAAACATGCTTTAAACATTGTAAACAACTGTGATGTCATCTACCTGTCAGCAAGAGGTCATCAAGATCAAGCTCATCTTCATCTTCGTGTTCATCATCATGTTCCTCGTCCTCTCCAGCTGAGGACATCCATGTTAGCTCCTCGTCTTCGTCTCTGTCAACCTCAACTGAAGTTCCTGTGACCTCCTCTTCATCGTCCAGGTCAAAGGTGAACTCAAAGGAGCTGGTGGTGACATCTCCATCTTCATCATCATCTTCATCTGAATCGCTGGTGTCAGGCGTGAGGTCATCGCTGAGCTCTGTCTCTGCCACAGATCCTTCATCTGTTTTCAACTCATCATCATCATCGTCCTCATCTTCATCACCCAGGACGCCGCTGTCTGTGCTCTCCACACTGAGGACCTCCTCTTCCTCGTCCTCCTTCTCTTTATCATCATCTTCATCCTCCTCTTCATCAGGGAGGTGTTCCTCTATGACATCTTCAGGTTTGTGCTCACCCTCCTCTTCATCGGGGAGGTCAAGGTCGAGGTCAAAGTCTTCCTCCTCATCTTCATCATCTGCAAAGTGCTCGGAGGAGGCGACAGAGACATCCTCATCTGATTGGTCCACATCATCGTCTTCATCATCCTCATCCTCATCTTCATCAGTGACTTCAGCTGTCTTGACTTCAGCCTCCAAGCCTCCGCCATCGTCTTCATCACTAAGAGAAATAGGGAGTTCATCCTCTTCTTCCACTTTCAGAGCAATGTCTTCCTCTTCATCCTCTTCCTCACTGGCAGCAGGAGTTAGAGGAGGAAGGTCAAGCTCCAGGTCTTCATCGCCATCCTCTGCGATGATGTCATCACTGTCAGATTCAACTCTGACAAACTCCTCTTCCTCACTGGACAGAGGAACGGACTGGCTGAGGTCTGAGGAGTCAGTGAACACATCGTCGCTACTCTTCTCCTCTTCCTCCTCTTCATCTTCCTCTTCATCACTGGGTTCAGGAGACTTGACCAGCTCTTCGTCCTCAGAGGTGGAGTCATCCTCATCTTCATCGTCACCATCATCGTCATTTTCCTTGGCTGCTTCCTCTTTCTCACCATCCTCATCTTCCTCAGTCTCTGCAGCTGTTTCAGACTCCGTCTCATCGTACTCACCTTCATCCTCCTCAGGAGTTTCCTCCAACTCCTCTTCCTCCTCAACTCCAACTGCTGCTTTCACTTCCTCTCTTGGCCCATCTTCCTCCCCATCCTCCTCTTCAGCAGTTGCTATTTCCTTCTCTTCTTCCTCCTCCTCCTTTACAGCCTCTTCTTCCTCCTCTGTAGAAGCTGCTTCCTTTGCCTCTTCTTCCTCCTCATCTTCTTCTCTATCATCTTCTTCTAGCACTGCTGCTTCCTTCTCTTCCTCCTCCTTTACAGCCTCCTCTTCGGCCTCCTCTTCCTCCTCCTCTGCAGCTGCTCCTTCCTTCTCCCCTTCCTCCTCTTCTTTTACAGCCTCTTCTTCAGCCTCATCTTCCTCCTCCTCTGCAGTTGCTGCTTCCTTCTCTTCTTCTTCCTCCTCTTCTTTTACAGCCTCTTCTTCGGCCGCCTCTTCCTCTGCAGCTGGTCCTTCCTTCTCCTCTTCCTCCACAGCCTCTGCTTCCTCTTCCTCCTCATCTTCCTCCTCCTCCTCTGTAGCTTCTGCTTCCTTCTCCTCTTCTTCTTCCTCTGCAGCTGCTGCCATCTTCTCCTCCTCTTCCTCCTCCTCTTCCTCCTCATCTTCCTCTTCTACAGCTTCTGAATCCTCCTCTTCTGCAGCTGCTGCTTCTTCCTCCTTCTCCTCCTCTTCATCTTCCTCCTCCTCTCCCTCCACAGCCTCTGCTTCTTCTTCCTCTTCTTCCTCCTCTTCAGCTGTTGCTTCCTCTTCCTCCTCCTCCTCCTCCTCCTCTTCCTCCTCTTCAGCTATTGCTTCCTCTTCCTCTTCCTCCTCTTCCTCCTCTTCAGCTGTTGCTTCCTCTTCCTCCTCCTCCTCTTCCCCCTCTTCAGCTGTTGCTTCCTCTTCCTCCTCTTCTTCCATCTCCTCCTCCTCCATCTCCTCATATTCTTCTTCATCGTAGTACTCCTCTTCATACTCTTCCTCCTCCTCGTACTCCTCCTCCTCTTCCTCTTGTTCTTCCTCCTCTCCTGCGTACTCCTCCTCCTCCACAGCCTCCACCTTGTCTGCCTCTTCCGCCTGCTCCTCCTCCTCCTCCTCCTCTTCCTCGCCAACTACTTCGATTGCAGGTCGTTTGGTCTTCGCCTGCATCCCGATCACTGGAGGAAACAGGAAACAGCTGTTTTATGATCAGATGATTTATGAGACAATCTAAAGTAAACTTCATAAATTAATCAACCAATCAATCAATCAATCAAGCGCTGGATGAAGCTGCGTCACAGTCTCTTTAAGTTTCATTAACAAACCGCAGCTCAACATAATGAACTGAAACATCAGTCAAACAATATTAAAAGGTGGTTGCATTTCACTAGATGTGTCTGTGGACGTACTGGAAAACTAACATGATTAGAGGGAAAAGTAAAGAGAGGATGCTAATAATTCCATCTGATCATTGTCAGGTACAAACCTTTACTCCGGGATGGTAAAAACTCTCCTGGAAAACAAAAGAAGAAACAAAAATCATTTGTCCATCCAGTAGTTTCCTGTTCACCTGTTCCCCAGATTGCTCCGCCCTCTTCCTGGTTTATCTCCACCAATCAGCTCCCTCCCCTCCCAGCCGCCCCTAGTGTTGTTGATTTTAATGAGTTCATGTTTCCACAGTTTCTCCATTTTCCTTTATTTCTTTTACTTTTGACTTTTGGCTGGATTGTTTTCGTTTCTTTTATTCAGCTAAGTGTAACAGCTGACAGCTGACTGTCCGGTCCAGCTTCCAGACCATCTTTAGGAACTTCGCCCTTTAAGTCTCATCATGCGTTTTCTTAACTTAACGTAACTTGATTGCACTCATTATCTCATGAGCACAAGATCTTTTCCTGACTCATCTTTTCCTCATTGATGATGTTGTGGTCGGTCAGGTCACAGTGTTGCTGTGTTTTCCAGAGCGTCCATGAAGTTCTGGCTCTGCATCGTTGGCAGCGACTGGAAGGATTTATTGACTTTTTTTATCTTTTTTTGTGAGAAGATGTGAGTTCACATTTTTTCCCATCAATGCAGCTCATGACAAGCCAAAACTGGAATGTAAGGAGTATGTAGCATTAGACCTGTACACTAAATTATCTGCACACAACACACTAGAAAAACATCAGGACTTTTAGATCTCTGCAGAAACATCATAGGAACGTTAGTGAAAACAAGTTCAGACAGACGAGTGTAGCATGACAACAGCAGCTCATTAAGAAACAGCAAATATCTGTGACCGTTGCTAGTGAAGTGATGTCAAAACTCGGAAAATACCTTTAGCTTTCTTAATCTTCACCTCCTCCACTTCCTCCTCCTCCTCCTCCTCTTTCAACCATCTTGAATCTTTGAGATTATTCGTACATCGAATAAGTTTGAAATTACCACAATGAAGTCAGTATCACAACATTCAAGTCATGATGCATGAAAAGTGTGAGTTCATGCATGTTAAGTGAAGCAAGAAAACTTTGATTTAAAGTTTATTATTTTCATGGAGGTAAAGACGCCCCACAAAGGTAAAATAACTGTGTCAAAATGTGTTTCTGATTCTGTTTAAATGTGTTTAAAATCTGGTTTGATTTGATATTTGTGGTTGAATCAAAGTCCAGGGAGAGAGAGAGATGCAGCACATGAAGCAGCTGCAGGAGTCAGGGATTCATCTTCTATCACAGCAGGAAAACCATTAAAAAGCTGCAGTACGAACCTTTTTTCCTCACTGCGTAGAGATTCCCTGCAGGAGGAGACAGACGGGAGTTACACCCTGAGACCGCCGATCAGAAAGTTTCAAAAAGAGTAAAAATATTGATACGTACACATTCATCTGTGGATTACTTTCCCAATCAATCATCTGATTTAGTATTGACATTTGAGAGAAAATGACTCAACAACTTGGATTGTTTCAGACTAGTTTGACCTCATTTTATCATTTAATCGTGAACAGTTTTAGTGGTAAATTAGCTTTGTAGTAAACGTAGAGAGTGTGTACTAGAGTGCTCATCTATCTCAGAGGTCGTGGGTGAGTGCTCTCAGCTCTCAGGGCGTCTGGCTGTGGGATCTACCTTCGTCCTCCTCTGGAGCTATCAGACTGGCAGCAAACTCCAACACCGAGCCGACGACGCTCGTCGACCTGTCCACCACCTCGTTGATGGCGCTGACGGGGTCGGAGCTGACCTTGCTGAGGCCTCCTGCCGGGAGCAGACACAGGAGACACAGAAAAGGCACAAAAAAAAGAAAGAAATGCACAAACACGTGGGTTAATTCAGTTGCAGGTTCCCTCACACATTTCCTCAGAGCAGACATGAAGACTGAAGGAAACGTCTGAGGACAAACTCCAGAGCTCAGGGTTAAACTGGGGTCGGGCTGTGGGAGCTGCATCCCAGTTTAACCCATGCAAAAGGCCTTCGACGTGACACGCTCCTGTGCACAAAGCGTTTGAAGAATGGCGCTGAGCCTCCCCCATCAGGGCCTTATTTTCATCTGATCTCTCATCTTTGAGCAGATCCAAATATGGAATATTGAGCAGTGTGATGGGGGAGGAACAGCGGCTTCCACAGTGCTTCAAGACAGTGGAAAAGATGAAAAAATAATAATTAAATGAAAGTTGAATTCATGATGTGAACAGATTCTCTCTACACAGGAAATGTTTGTATATTTGTACACAACCAGATGTGCAGGAAGAGGCAAAGACTTCAGATGAGAATGAATGAAAATATTGCTTTTTTCTGTTTTGTTTTGCCTCCTGGTTGGCATCCAAATACACACATTTTCCAACCTTTTTGCGTCTACACACACACACACACACACATACCTATATATATGACACAGATCTACAGATTCACATGCTAAACTAAATCACAAGTGCTAATCACATGGGTATCAAACATGGCGGCAGGTTGCACAGGACCCAGCACCGGCCTCTAATATTAGCAGAGACAGTGTTAGGTCATCGGCTGCTTTTAATCTGCGCCTTAAGGAGAAGCGTGTGGCCGGGTTAGTAGCGGCTGGGGGGTCTTGCCTCTACGGCCTGAGTCCTTTAAAACCTTCCTGACGGCAGGAGGTGGGTGACCTGGTTGGACGAGAGACACAGTGAGGGCCAGTAAGCTGGAGACATTTTAGCACAGCTGAGAGGTGACGAAGAGGAGCAGCTGTTAGAGTGAAGGTGATGAAGACGTGACATGAAGTTAGATGAAGGAGGACCAAACACCCTAACCTCGGCCGTTACAAAACGTGTATTCATGGATAGAGATCATGTAAACATTTCTAATATCAAAATTGGAAAATGGCAAATCTGAATCTGAAGAGAACTGAGACGCAATCCAAACCAACCTCACACTCCTCTCGAAAGAAGAAGAATTAACGATGAAAAACAGTTTTAACCTCAGCTTTGTTACCCAACCAAACATCTATCCACTGACTTGCAGCAATCTCTTGTAGTATCTTCAATTAACATGTGCATGAATAGAGTTGTATTAGAGTCAAACAGTGTATAGAGTCAGAGTGTTAAATAGTTGCTACTTAAGTCAGGAACAAGCTGAGCAGCCATGCTGTTTGTCGGATTCTATTGAAACCGATATTCCATAGCTTCTATATTAACCCAGGAGAGCAGAGATAAACACTCCATTCAACCATTCGAGGACCTCCTTAAAGTGTCTGTGAAGGTGATGAAGACGTGAGGAGGAAAAACACCAAAGAAAAGTTGACAAGAGAAGTTTTTGTCCTTCGCTTTGAGGTGTGTGAGTCACGGTTCTCACTATCACAACCGAGTTATTTCAGAGTGAAAATCAAGGGACGAGAAATCAGGAAACAACGAGTCAGAGTGTGAAAACGTCCATGCTGCTTTCAGACGATTGAGGGGAGTCGAAGTCGACCGAAACTAAAGCCGCAGACGTCGGTCCTCCGCTCTGCTGGATTCCAGATGTGGAGGTGAACAGAGGGGATTCAGTAATCAGATTACCTCTACTCTACTCTGAAAAGAGCAGTGTCTGCCAATAAATGTGAACCATTGGAGTAAAACATTTGACTCCATTAGTTATCCCACAACATCGAACTTTTAAGAACTCTTTAAACTTGGTTCATTTCAAATCGTTTTCAATACAATGAATCAGACATTCAGTCCGATTCATTGAGGCGTTTCACTGTGAGGTCTGATCGATGAGGATGAGGACGTTTGACGGTGTTAGAGGTGGATCGGAGCTAAAGCTAAAGCTAGCTCATCATGATATGTTACACATGTGGTAAAAATGGTTTCAACAAAACACAAGTGTTCCTGAGGAGTGACAGGCCGGTGGCTCTGGCGGGCTGACCTGTCAGGCTCCCGTAGTCTGTGAGGTCGAACATGATGACGAAGACGCAGGACCAGGTGACGATGAGGGCCAGCACCAGGATCCAGGCCAGCGGGGAGCTGAAGGTCGCGTACATCTCGTCTGTGAACGTCTTCCTGGAGGCGCGGCCCGGCGGCGAGCCCACGTCGCCGTTCTTCCCTTCGATGACCATGGTGGTGGTCGACGACCTCGCTGAGGGGCGGAGACAGAGACCAGCTCACCACTGCTCCTCAGTTAGTTACTCTGTTACTTTTAGTTACTTTTAGTTACTTTCAGTTACTGTAGCAGACGCTGTGTTACAGTGACAAACATAAAGAGATCCACACCAACAGCAAATAGCTCTGTAGGAGATAGATAGATAGATAGATAGATAGATAGATAGATAGATAGATAGATAGATAGATAGATAGATAGATAGATAGATAGATAGATAGATAGATAGATATTGATATATCAATATAGGTATTGATATATTAAAATAGTATTAGATAGAATTAGATGTGTGTGTTGATATATTTCTATGTACGCATATGTGTATGTAAGTATAGATATAGAGTATATAGTATGTATGCGTTAGCACACATATGTAAGCATGTGTCCTGAGTAACATAAGTTAAGAAATAGCCTGCATATTATTTATTACATGGTTATTACAGGTTATTACATAAATGTTTATTTCCAGGTGGTTTTTAAACATTTTAAGGCTGCTACGAGTCAGATGTCTTATTAGAAAAGCTTCAGCGTTCTCTTCACGTCCCTGTTCTAGATCTACGACCAGAACCACTGAAGCTCCGGTGTTCAGAGCAGAGACGGAGGAGCAGAGAGTGTGGCTGTCGAGGACAGCTACTCCACTACTCTGTCAAACCTCCCAGAATGCTTTGCAGCTGTTCCACGTCCATCCACAAAGTTGTAAAGACTGTTCCATGCAGACCTCAGCCCAGCTGAGCAGCTGTGTTTTCCCTGTGGATGTTCTGGAGCACCGTTCGCTACTTCACTACTTTATATGAACTAAGCTGAAAACTTGGGAACATTTGCAGCCTGGTATGATTCTTTTAGCGTGCGCCTCGTGTTTTCGCTCCTCTGAGCGCGGTTCTGATCTGGTTTGGTCCTGACGGGTCACGTTCTGGGCAGCGACCACCTGTCCTCCCTCCTCACTCGCTGCTGGCAGCGACGCCGCTTACTGTCTTACTGCTGACTCAGACAGCTTAGCAGCAACCTGAACACACACACACACACACACACACACACACACACACACACACACTGACCTCATCACACATCACTTCACCTCGCACTGCGGCCTAAAGAGGTTGATGTCAGTACTTATGGGAGTTCTGAAACGATGTTTGTCTTTAGGAGGAGTTGTAAACATCGATCTAGTGTGGAACACTGGAAGTAAAAAAAAAACAACTTTCTGACAATATTAACATAGAAATAGACAGAAGGAGAACTCTGAACAGCTCCAAAAGCATGGGCATGAATATTGGTATTTCTGGTATTTGTTGAATAAATTGGTTTTTAATTGAATTGACTTCAACAAACAATCTGTAATAAAAATAAATAAAATGCTGCAGTTCTATTGGTCATATTCCTAAGGTCACAAGCTACAATATACAGTGCTGGGTGCCCCCCAGTACACCCAGTCCTCTATTTCTAGTCTCTCAAGATCTACTCTCCCAACAAGTCAAGTTGGCCATGCTCCACAAGAAAGGAGAGACAAAGACAAAGAAGGAGGAGGAGGAGTGTATGTTCTGGGCTGAGGTGAACCTGGGGCTGTGCTGCTGTAGATGTTGAGGGAGGAGACCATGATGAAGCTCTGGATGCTGCTAACATGGGAATGGAGATATGTGGAAGAAGCAGGTGAACCAGTGGAGGAGGAGGATACGTACTGGTCTGAACCAGTGGAGGAGGAGGATACGTACTGGTCTGAACCAGTGGAGGAGGAGGATACGTACTGGTCTGAACCAGTGGAGGAGGAGGATACGTACTGGTCTGAACCAGTGGAGGAGGAGGATACGTACTGGTCAGAACCAGTGGAGGAGGAAGATACGTACTGGTCTGAACCAGTGGAGGAGGAGGATACGTACTGGTCTGAACCAGTGGAGGAGGAGGATACGTACTGGTCTGAACCAGTGGAGGAGGAGGATACGTACTGGTCTGAACCAGTGGAGGAGGAGGATACGTACTGGTCAGAACCAGTGGAGGAGGAGGATACGTACTGGTCTGAACCAGCTGTAAACCTCTGGAAGATTGTGAGAAGCAGCTGAGTAGTGGCCATACTCCTACTTTCCCATGGTCCAGACCATGGAGGAGACCAGGAGGAGGAGCAGGATGAGAGGAGGATACCAGGAGGAGCCCAGGAGGAGGAGACCAGGAGGAGGAGCCCAGGAGGAGGAGCCAGATGTGTAGCGTGGGCAAAATGGAGCTCAGCCAAGCACCATGATCCCATTAGTGTCTCATTAAGAATAAGATCAATTTATACAATATGTAAACACAGTCATAGAGGCATCACAGTGTGACAAAGTCACAAAGTTTGGGTCTGAAAAATGAAAAGTGATCTATTGTGATTTGGGCCTCATTCAGATGTGTTCCTGAGACATTCTGACTATGTGAACACAGACCTGCAGCCTGTGACCCTCCAGGTCCACTCACACAGGACAAACCACTCAGAGTTTTGCTCATTCTCTCGGAAAAGTTGCCGACCACAGATTTAGAAAGAGCTTTGTGCTGCACCTCCACCTCAGTGACCCCCTCCACTCGAAATGGTTGGACCAGTCGTCCGTGTGTGATTCCTCCTTTTAAGGCAGCTCTACAGTGACTGGGAACCAGTGACATCCTGGAGCAGTTCAGGATGAGAGGTCACTGGTTCCTCCTCAGTCAGGAGACAGTCACAAAACCATGACTGAACAGGGCTGCATAATAAACCAGATGGTGAAGTCTGTTTGACAAATGGATTATCAAAGGGACAGCATCTACACTCATGTCATGTCTGGTTCACAGATTAAATGTCATCTCATTTTTTAACTTTCTCTCCACTTTATATACTCTTATTCCTCTTTCAGCTCCATATCCAACAGGCATCAGCTGCAATGTATTCAGACCATTCCAATAATGGAAATGTCACTAGAAATGTCACAAATCTCAACCTCACACACACAAATGTCTCCACAGAAGAAGCTCCATGTTGAGCATGACATAACTGCTCTCACCTCAAGGTCTCCACCTGACCTAAACATGCATGTTTCTGGACCCACATGTGTAGAGGAGAACATACAAACTCCACATACAAAGGAACTATTCCTAGTTACTGGCTACAGTGAAAAGTAATGATATTTGACAGGTTCAAAGGCATCTTAAGAGATCCAGGTACTGCAAGTACGAGCCCACTGAAAGCTGCAAAGTAGATCAACCTGTTGACATAATCTAATGTGAACTGTCATGGTCTCCACTAAAACCATTAGTTTAGTGATGCATTATAAAAACATATTTAATATCCACATTAATATTGTTTTGTTATGTGTGTTTCCAGATGTTGCTTCCTCACACTTGGAAACTCATACACACTCTCACTTTGGATGTTTCTATTTTTTCAGACATTTCATTATTTGGTTTGTTCTAACTCCTCATGTTTTCTTATGTAATGTCATGTAGCTGTGATACGTCTTTGGATGGAGCCTTTAAGAAAGAGTGTTTTGGGTTTACTGCCTCTGTTGTTATTGTCTATTAACTAATGCCATTCTGTTCCACTCTTGTTTTCAAGAGCAACTCTTGAGGAAATCACAAACTTTTTCTGGAACTTTTGAGAAAAACTCCTGATGTGTTTTTGAACTGAAACAGTCTTAATGTAAGACTAAGTTAGCAGCCTTGGTGTCGAGACAACATCAGTTCTTCATTTACCTGAGCACCTGCACACCTGCACAGGTGTGTTTACTCCATTTCTCCCCCTGAGCTAAACCTGCACACCCCTGTGAGAGGACACCCGCTTCACCCAACTAGGTAAAAGAAAAAACCCTGTGAGAGTGAGTGAGTGTGTGTGTGAGCTACTGTTAATCAAAGAAAAGTAACAAATAGATAAATAGATAGATAGATAAATAGATAGATAGATAAGTAGATAATCCCTCCTTTCACAGGCTGACATGCAACCAGCGGCAGCGTCGATGCGCCTGCAGACGCCCTGGGGCTCTCGCAGCTGCACCACAAACGGCCGATACTCGATAGCGTCATATTTTTAGATTCTTCTGATCATGACATTCTGCGACGCTCCCGACAGCCCAGCATCAGAACGGAATCAAAACAAAAACACTCGAAACTCCCAGAACGAGCTCCACACGCGCCCGAGGGTGGGAAGCCTGAACGGGACAATGCTTTACCTTCAGCTGCTTCAGTCATAGTCTCAAAACAAGAACAGGCTCTGCTCCGCCAGCAGATCCCCTCATGTAGATTATGTGGCCGTGAAAACAGACGTTTACATTAGATCCTCAACTCGGTTTGATTTTAATCCCAGAGATTAATTCCCATCAAGCGGCGTCATGTGAGCGGCTGCTTCAGCTGCTGGAGGAACTGTGGAGAAAAGCTCAGGGCCTCGCTGGGTTTTTCTCTGGAAGCACTGCACCTCTGTTTGCCAACTGTCACCCCGGGCCGGTGCAGGTCCCTGTCGCGTCCCTCTCTCAGTGTGGCGGCTCCGTGTGTTCCCGCTCGGACTTCCGGCCCTGTGGGAGAGGCCGGGCAGGCAGGCAGGCGCCGAGCTGAGGTGCTGCACTGTCTTTGCCCTTTGCAACGGGCTGGGGCTGCTCTCACCCCCTCCTACACACACACACACACACACACACACACACACACACACACACCCTCCCCTGGCTGATCTGACAGAATTAGACCGAGCACTGACAGACGGCCGAAGGAAATTTCATTGTAACTTGAAGCCGAAAGTTGCATCTGGATTCACAGAGTCTGTGCACAAGTGATTCAAATCAGTCAATCAATCAATCAATCAGATTTATTTACATGTGCCCCCCCCCCCCCCCCCTCTACTCTACTGTACATGTGCTCGGGCTGTGTTCACGCCAGGGTTCTCCTGAGCCTCGGGCCCAGAGTTATTCTTAGCTCCGCTCGCTGCTGCTGCCATTCACCTTCGCCTTTTTAGGCCAGAGGCGTGACCTTAACACCCCCCCCACCCCACCCCACCCCCACCCCCAGTACTCCCCCCACCCCCCACCCTCCCCTACCCAAGCCTGGGTTAATCCCTCCTGCAGGAAGGAGGGAGGAAGGAGACCTGGACGAGCAGTGAACAGACTCTAAATGGTAAATCGACTGGACCTGAGACCTGCTCTGGACCTCTTGAAGCACTTCACACCCATTCATACTCTTAACCACTCATACACTGTATTGTATTGTGCTTCAGTATTGTTTAAGAACTATCATCCCTCTGTATTTTCAGTATTTTACTATTGGCGTTCTTTCAGGTTAGTCACATAACCTGTAAATAAACACAGGAAGTGGCTGGAAGCTGCATCTCACACCTGCCCTGACGAGCTTTACAGACCTGATCGCCTCAGAGTTCCTCACAAGCAGATTTCTTTTCATCTTGTGTGAATAAGATAATTAAGGAATCCCAGGTTGGTCTGAATTTGCGTCTCCATCCTGCGTCGATGGGTTCTTTTCAACGAGCCCCTAGAAACGCACAAAACCTAAATATCGCAGTAAAAACTGGAAACCAGCACTGATAATGTGTAGTTTTCCAGACGACTCCATAAGTTTAATCACAAACGTGTGATAGAAACTTTTAGAGCTTACATGACCTGATGTAGAGGTCACAGTGGTAACCCAGGTAGAAATATCTAATGAAAGAATGGGGCTCGAGGTCTGTCTTCCAGAAACTTCTACTATAAGAGTCTTCAGAGATTGTACAAGGATTATGGCTCAAGCTCACTGCACCCTTCAGTGGAAACACAATGTGTCCTGTGAAGGCTGCAGACCTGTGCCTGGTGTATCCTTCCAACACAACAAAAACATTATTAGAAGTTTATAACTTATCTTAGAGGGTGAAGGGAAGACGACCACGGTTCAGACATGCACAGATTGTTATTTATTCAGCGTCTCAGCGTCAGAAACAGATGGAAGACACTAACTTTCTTAATGAGGCGTCCCGGGCGTTACATGTGTTTCTGGCACTATTCTACCTGTTCCACACATGGAGGACATGACACAGGTGTCTGAACTGTCTGAACTGTCTGAACTGTGGAGCAGACCCTCCAGGATTTCGCGATTTGAAACATGAGCGCGGCGTGTTGTTGGAACTGGCTGATTGGTCTCCCTCCTTCCTTCCCTCTCTCTCTCTCTCTCTCTCTCCCTCCCTCTCTCTCTCTCTCTCTCCCTCCCTCTCTCTCTCTCTCTCTCTCTCCCTCCTTCCCTCCCTTTCTCTCTCTCTCTCTCCCTCCCTCTCTCTCTCTCTCCCTTCTTCCCTTTCTCTCTCTCTCACCCTCTTTCTACATCTCTCTCTCTCCCTCCTTCCCTCTCTCTCTCTCTCACCCTCTTTCTACATCTCTCTCTCTCTCTCTCTCTCTGCTCTCCCATTCAGAGTCTGGGACATTTTCGGGGACAGCTTTAGCCGGGGACAGGGACGTCTGGTCACCCTAGGATACCAGCACTTAACCTTTAAGGACCAAATCCCAGTGACTTTGAATTGATTTTCCAGTAATAACTAAATACTTAAAATATTTCTTAATTTTGATGACAAAAAGGGAAAATCTCATCTATTTAACTTTCACGTCCTCCCGCAACATCAGACGTTTCAGGCCGCAGCGATCTCAAAAAGGCCAGAGAAACCTGGAGGGCCTGGCAGAGAAATACGTGCACAACAAAACCTTTGTTTTAACTTTGTAACTTTCGAGTGATAGCGCTGTCTGGACTGAGCGGCTCCTCGTTGCTCCAGGTCCAGTAGGAATACACCTGATAAACTCCGAATGAAACTATGCTAAAGGCCAGAATCTGCCTCCAGTTGGACCACAGCCCTGAAATGAAAAGAAACAGAGCAGTCAGTGCTGTTTACCACTCACACTACTGCCACTGGATAACATTGCCACAAGAAATATACAAAGACAATTAGGGGTCTGTTATAGTGAAATAAAAGCAGAGCCTGAAGCTGCTGACTAACTGTCTCCAGCTGACAGGCTTATCATACAACAAAACATTTAGAAAAAGATAATACAACAACATCTATTTGTACAGGTGCTATGATCAAACTTTAGACCCGTCTACTTTTAGAAGAGACGTTTTGACTTCAGATGTCGGGATGAGTGAAGTGATGTCACACTTACAGCTAAGACACCATCTCAGGAGTCCCTGAAAGACAGAGACATGAGGACCGTAGTTAGTGCAGAGAAAGCTGCAGCACTGTAATCAATCCATATCAATTAGACACACACTAACAAATACACTTGAGAAACAAATACACAACTGAGAAGATGCAGAGCATCCAGCAGATGGATGCTGCTTTGCGTTTACAGAGTGACAGCGTTTACCCAGGAGGAGTGAGCGCTGAGGAGCTTCATGATCTTCTTCCATTCATCATCGTTGCGTCTGCAGGACAGGAGTTGTCCCTGGTAGAACAGGTAGTCCACAGTGAGGAGCACCCTCTGGTCCTCCACCAGTCTGCTGCTTCCAACCACAGTCTTCTCAGGGTCAAAGGTGTGGTGCATCACCACCAGGATGATGGGTTTGTCCTCTGTAAACACACAAACAACACAACCAAACAACACAACGAGACGAGACGAGAGAGAGAGAGGAGATCATGTCAGGCTGAGTGAGACAGCTGCAGAGAGGAGGTGCTGCCACACACATCCTCCTCCATCTGTTTCATTCATGTTCACAAACAGGAAAATGGCGAGAAAAACGGAGGGAGGAGAAAACAGCGTCAGTAACGTTTATCTTCCACTAGGGGGCAGCAGAGCGCAGGAGCAAATCCACTGACAGGCAGTTTCTGTTTATTCAATACTTACACAGCAATTTAAGGGTGTAAATGGTTATTTCTTCCTGCATTCTGCTCGTCATATTTTCTGTACTTACTGAATGTTGAGGAACTTAGTTTGGGTTGTTAATACTCAACCAGTAACAATCGACCATTCCAGACGCGGCTACCTAGCAGCTGTTCACTAACGCTCAGTCTCTGCAGTCCTGCAGACGACAGCGTCCTCGGTGCTCAAACCAACACTGCACCGTACACGTTCCTGCTGTTTTTCACCACTTTGCTTTGGATGTTTTTCACACTTTGTCAAGACCGATACGGTGTGGGCTGCATGACAGTGAAACTAGCTGCTATAGGAGACAAGTGGCTGAAGCAGCCTGAGCTAGTGAGTCCCTTAAAAAACACAGAGAAAGACAGAAATCTGCATAAGTGAAGAAAACAGAGATGAGTCGTGACCTCTGGATGTCTTTCTGCCATACAAAAGACAAACAGAGATTCTAATGAATGACAGGTTGTTTCTTCATGCAAAATTGAAAAAGAAGTCAAATGACTTTGTTCTTGATCTTCAGAGAGGACAAGGGGTGTGATGAGGATGTGCAGACAGCAGGAGGGTCTCCTACCTCGGACCTCCTCCAGGGCCTCGCTGATGTCCGTCCCGACTCGGGAGGCGACGGGACAGAAGAGCATCACGTAGTCGCTGTCTGCAGGAGACCTGACCTCAGCGTGGCCCAGAGGGCGCAGCGCAGCCACGATGGCTCGGTGGGCGCCATTGGTTCTTCCTGGACAGGTCACAGAGAACCTTCTCCACGACGCTGAGAGCAGGAACATGAGCTTCATCAGGACAACAAGCTGCTGATGATCATCAAACACACTCTCCCACCCACATGGACTGACAACGTCATTGTGGAACATCAGCAACATCATGACAAAAGTGCAATATCTCATCACGTCTAATGTTCCTGTTTGAGAAGATTCAACTATGCTCTTTCTGCTGCTGCAGCAACGTAACTTTACACATCTTTGGACTACAAAAGACTGAATGTTGTATGTCATTGGCCTCTTTGCCCGACATTTTACTTTCGTTTTGTACTTTCTCTTTCCCAGCCCCTTGCAGGCTGAATGACACAGACTACGACGTTTAGAGCGTCACATCAGAGGCAGCATCGATACAAAGGAACAGCAGCTGTTTTCAGGTTTGTTAGACTGGATTCTGTTCCGAGGAGGACAAATGTTTTCTCACCTGCGACCTGCTGCATCTAATCTAGAGAGAGGGAGAGAGGGAGAGAGAGAGAGAGAGAGGGAGAGAGAGAGAGAGAGAGAGGTCAGGATGTGAAGTGAGACAGTGGAGCTAATCCCCAGCAGATAAATGCCGCAGAACCGCGTTTATCGGAGAAACCTCAGAGATCTCACCGTTCCCTCTTTCCTCTCGGACACGTCTTCCTCCGCGGTCCTACGCCCTGAAGAACTTTCACTTTCCCTCTACAGTGACGTCTTATGGGGCCGAACTGACCAATAGGAGCAGAGAATGGCGGTGACGTCATGCGGAAGGAGGCGGGAGCAGGCATGTGTGTTTGGGAGTGGATTGAATTCTCCTTTCCTATGAGGACCATTGTCTGTAATAATAATAATAATAATAATAATAATAATAATAATAATAATAATAATAATTACTATTATTATCATCATCATTATTATTATTATTATTATTGTTATTATTATTATTATTATTATTATTATTATTATTATTATTATTATGAGGAGATTGTATTATTATATATTTCATACATTTGGTGTTTGTGTGTGGGGGGGATTTAAAAGTGATCATTTATGAGTGATTTGAGGGCCAATCTATGGACATTTTCTACTTTTGTTGAGCTTAATTCTCTCTCTAACCTACACAGTGATGCACTTGAGGCCTGTCCATGAAATGATTATCATTAGAACGACTTCTATTCATGGGTTAGAAACGCAACAGAATAACATAACAGAATAAGCAGAATGAATGGACACTTTCATTTCCATCAGGCTGGACTATGGTAAATGTAAAAAGATAGAATACAGATAGAATACAAGCTGAATAAAATCTACTGATCTAGAGTAAATAAATGATCTCTGATGAACTTGTTTTACAGTGTATTTCAAAGCTGTCTGTGATTGATTCCACACAGGAAACACTTCCTCGCCTTTGAGTCAGACCTCTCAAAGCAGGTGTCTGTCAGTGTGTGACTGAGGGGATGATCCTCTGACAAATCTAAAATTATTTCAAATGATATATTTATCTAGTTTTTTTCTTTATACAAAGACAGGTGATTAAGAAGGAGGCAACAGAAGCACGTGGAGCATGTTTTTAATGAGGTGTTGCTTTAGTTCCAGCGTTTAGGTAACATTTTTTTATCTTTTCACACCAAGAGAATCATTGTTCTATCTACCATTGTTCTAACTCTATGCTTGAAGCTTGGATACACAAACACTGCAGTCTTCATTTTCTTTGTTCCTTCAGATGATGCAAATGTCTCCAGCAGCCACACATATAAACTATGGTTACAACAATAATCAAACTTCTTTTATTTTACAATATTCTTGTGGATGATGATCACACACATGCACAACTAAATCTTCTTTGACCCTAAACTAAACTTTAGGGTTGTAATACTGCTGAGTTATCGCTTCTTTGATCCATGCTTTTAATCAGACACACATCCTGAAATAAATAGAAACACAGCAGTCAGTCACCGTTTACAATTCAAAACGATTAATAAAATAGATTAGCTTCTAGCTAGCTAGCATCTGTTTGTGTTCTAGCAGTTTGGATGCTAACAGAACTAGTCATGTCTGAGTGAGTTATGTTCATCTATGGTTAGGATACAAGTCAGAAACCTTCTACTGCACAGCCTAGCTAAACTGACTAGCTAAAATAAACTAAAACCCAACTAAAACTGAAACTTTTTAAAACTTTTCTGACTTAGAAATATTACCTATCACCTTAGAAAGATAATTTCTTTCTTCTCAAAGAATTACATTTTTTTCTGCAAATGCACAAACACACTTTCTCTCACACAACAGATTCAGATAGAAGTAACAAGAATGGATGTGTGTATGCATTGCGATGAGTGAATCAGTCTTTAACTGGTCGCAAACATCTTTGAGGAGGTTCATGATCTCCTTCCATTCATGGCAAAAACACTGTGCTAAGGGCCATGATCTTCTCCCATTCATCATCATTATGTTTGCAGGACAGGAGAAGTCTCTGGTAGAACAGGAAGTCCACAGTGAAGGAAATCCTCTGGTCCTTCACCAGTCTGCTGCTTCTAACCACAGTCTTCTTAGGATCTGAGGTGTGGTGCATCACCACCAGGACGATGGGTTTGACCTCTGTAAACACACAAACAACACAACCTTTGTTTTCCACTAGGGGGCAGCAGAGCAAACATACAACGCTTTGACAGGCACTGTTTCTGTTAATCAGTAGTTGCATATTCATTTAAAGGCTTAAATATGAATTTGGTTAACATGAGCTAAACGTGACCTCAGGTGCTGTTTATCTAAATTATTTTCAGAGGTTTGGAGGATAAATCACCACTGCTGACTCAGAGTCTTATTCA